>PVKS010006931.1:0-75563 GCA_004027875.1 Aplodontia rufa | reverse complement strand
TCACAGAGGGGTGATATCCTGCACTTCAAGGGGCAAAGCACAGCCACAAGGAGCCACAAGGAGCACCAGGGTGAGTGCGCCAGTGAACAGGAAGTGGAAAAAGACAACTTGCTGAGAAATGGGGTGCAGACTTTATCCCACAACATATTAAAAGCTGCATGACCTGATACTGACCCCAAGCTGGTGAGGTGGGACATATGGGTTACAGCAACACATACTGTCAGCACCAGGGGGTTGCAGCAACCAGGGTTCAATATTTTTCCTGTTATATACAAAAGAAGCAGGTCTGAGAACTGAAGCCATTGGCCAAGATCAGTGGCCATGGCTGCAGAGCTAGGGCAGGCCTCGTTTCCAGGGCTCCTCATCCCGTCTCTTGCCGCCAAGTCATCTTGCTGGAACCACAGCAGAACTCTGGGAAACATCTCTGCCGTTCTTCCCGTTTTAGACCGTTACCGTGCACACATTGGATTTTGGAAGGCCTACGGCGCCCCCTGCTGGAGGAACAGGGACGCGGCCTGTACGGGCCTCCTGTCAGTTTCAAAGCCAGTAATATTCGCTTGCTTTCTTGTCATTTGCCTTTGTCACTGCTTGTCATGCTCACTGGGATATGCAAAGTTTAGTTGATGTTTTCCACCGATCAAAAATAAATCCGCAGTTGGAGTTCTCTGACACAACTGAATTAAACTCGGCACCTATTTTTTAATATCTAGCACGTGCCAACCAGGGAAGCCAGACACACAGAACACCAGTTTAGTTTGTGCCAGCTATCAAAATTCATGTTTGACCTCTGCTCAGGGGCCAGCTCTTCATAAAAAAAAGTGGCAGTCATCAGCCTGAAAATAGTGTGATAAATGTTTGAATCTATTGCTTAATTAGGTGCCTTCCTTCTAATCTTTAAAGCTACAATTCCTAACAAGTGAAGCTGTTTTCCCCATTACAATGAAAACCCTGAAGTCTTGCAGCTTTCTGTCATTTGGGCTCTTGGATCAGAATCCCCAGGCACCTCCATATGTCCCCCACTCCCACTTCACCGGTTTCAAAGCTTGACTTTGACCTTTACCGGCCTCCAGCTGAAGGCCTGGCCTCCTCTTTGGATGGGACAGCTTTCCCATACTGTTGCCCAGCCTCCAAAGTCGTCCTGGGGCTCAGGTCTGCCTCTGCCTTCAATCCCATGAGTCCCAAACAAAAAGATGACATTCCCAAAAGACAAAGCTTCCCTAGAAATTTTCTTATGACAATTTCCCCCTGATGGACATGTTTCAATTCATCTCATCTTTGTGGTCTTGCTTGCTTTTGCTTTCCCTCGTTAGAAGTGGCCTTCAGATTCGCAGCCTTGTCTCCCCAGGTGGCACCCTTCTAGAAAACAGCCGCTACTCTGCACCTAATTCCCGCTGCCAACACCCCAAACACAACTTCCCCAGCAAGCAAAGTCCACAGCTGATCACCATGAGAATTTACATCCCTTCAACACAAAGGACTTTCAGAGGGATGGGCAAGGAGAGGTACCAGGGGGAAAAAACCACCCAATTATGCTGTCTGTGTACAAATATACCACAATGAATTCCACTTTTGTGTATAATTATAATGTGTTAATTAAAATCACCACCACCACCATCATCACCAAAGGGAGACTAGTAGAGAAAAGGAAGAGGGAAAAGAAAAGGGAGGTCCTGGGAATGACATCGATCAAATTATGCTTTGCACATTCAGGAATATGTCACAGAGAATCCCACTATTATGCATGGATGGAATGGAAGAAATCATGCTGAGTGAAGTTAGCCAAACCCAGAAACTCAAGGGGCAAATGTTTTCCCTTATTAGTGGAGGCTGGAGCTAAACCCAGGCTTGGGTGAAAGGTATTGGACTCAGCGTAGCAAGGCATAGCAACACATAATCTAGAGGAACCATAGATGTGTTGGGGGGGAGGAAGGAGGGAATAGGTGGAGGGAGGAAATACGTAGGAGGAGGGGAGAGGGAAGGAGGACAGGGAGGGATCCAGGGAGATGATCAACAATAGAGCACACTGTACTTCTCTGAGGATCCAAATAATAGTTATGCAATCATTTAATTCTGGAAAATTCACAATCTAAGCATTTCTATCACTTGTAGGGGCAAAATATAGAAGAATCAAGAGGCTGGGGTGTGGGCGATGTGGGGGTAATTCTGGTTTAAGAACATGAATATGATATTGTTACTTTATATGCATTTATGACTGTATAATAACTCAAATGCTTAATAAAAATTTTTTAAAAGTTCTGAAAAAAGCTTTCTTGAGCTTAATATGAGCCCCAGTTTTACTAGTATCCCAGGACCGCCTTCGTCCAACCATGTTTCTCTGCAATCGAATGCTTCTTTCAGCAGACTTAGCATAAAATGGACAGTTCTCCCTGGGTCTCTGGGTCTCTGCTGTGTGAGTCAGCCAGCTTTGCTCTTCTTTTGTCCGTCACTTGTTAGGTCAACCATGAGCCTGGTGATGGGTAAGGAAAGTTACACTTTCTCTCCTAGTGTCCCAACCCCGACCTGCTCCAAGCGGCTGGGGGAGACACTGGACATCCCGAGGTCTGAAGGAAGGCTCCAGAAAGGCCTTTCCCTTCCGCCCGTCCCCGCCTCTGCATGGTGCTGTTCTGAGTGTGGTGGCTTCTCTTTCCTCAACAGGAAAGATGCTCGGGTTGGCATTTCCCCAGCTTGGCGAGTCTGGCAAAAACAGAACTCTCATCCCACGCTGCTCCCTTGGCAGTTCAAGGAAGAACGCCACAGCAACCGGCTAGTGCTTCTGCAAGAAAGCACACGTCACAGCCCTGAGGCTGAGCGACCATGAACAGGGATAGGCAGGGTCAGTTCCTTCCAAGGCCTCGCTCCCAGGCTGTGAATGTCTCTCATTACCTTCCCTCTGAGGGTGTCTGTCTGTCCAGAAGTCCTCTCCTCACATGAGAGCCACCTAATGACCTTAATTAACAATGACCTCTGTGAAAACCGTATCCCCAAATAAGGTCACACATGAGACACTGTAAGCTAGGACCTCAACACGTGAAGGACGAGGGCCCAGTGCATCACATGACAAACCTCCTTCGTCTCTCTCTGCATCACACTGGACTCCACGATAACCCGGGGATTGGACGGTAGGATTGGGCACAGGGCATCCCCATCACAGAGGATGAGGTTCTACGAACCTCAAATTTCCACAAATAGGAGAAGAACGTCCCCAAAGAGAGTGCCACGAAGGCCATGGACACCAAGCAGCAGCACAGTCCACTGCAGAGCTGACCGAGCAAACTTTCCTCTGCCTGAGTTAAGGAGCACTTATGATTGTCATCTGTGGTACAGCAGGACATGTCAGTATAATTGGGGTGTGTGTGTGTGTGTGTGTGTGTGTGTGTGTGTGTATGATGCGCAGCACAAGGGAGTACAGTTCTGGGGTGTGCACTATGTTCCAAATCTGGACTTTTCCACTTTTTTGTAGAAGGTGCTAGGCCCTGAGCTTGTGAGCCAGTGCTAACGTTAACATAAGTGAGACTCCAGGGCTCTGGGAGCAAGAGGCTGTCTGCAGGCCCAGTTACGGCCCAAATACGGAGATTGGGAAGGCCTGGCCCCTCTCTGGGACTCAGTTTTCATGTGTGCAATGAGTTTTCTAAAGGTCTGGAAAGATCTCTAAGATACTGTCAAGCAGAAGAACGAAGGTGCATATACACCCAAAAGAACAGAAAGCTTGCAGACTCGAGTTCACATCAGGGTGTTCAGGAAGTCATTTCCACCCCCAGGCAAGAACATCTGCCTTACCAATACTCCCTGCTTGCAGCAAGTCAGCCGGGTCGGGGTACTCCCTGACCTCAGTCCTGGCCCGGGCACGTGCTAACTCACTGCTGGCCGTCTGTGCCCCACATTTCCCTGTTTCCTGACCTTAGTCCTGGCCTGGGCATGTGCTAACTCACTGCTGGTCATTGGTCCCCCACATTTTCCCGTTTCCTGACCTTAGTCCTGGCCCGGGCATGTGCTAACTCACTGCTGGCGGTCCGTCCCCCACATTTCCCAGTTTCCTTTTGCTTAAGCAGCTGTCAGACGAGCCAAACTTGCTCTTGGTGCCACTGGGTGCCCAGGACATTCATTGAGCTTTCCGACTGGGCAAAGTAAACATAATGCAAATGCCATTATTACGAAAACAGCGATAAGAGCATCCCAAGTGGGGTGCAACCACAAATGTGTGTTCAGCCATTGAAGGTTATTTGGAAGCTCCTCATGCCCGGAGGTTGTTTCTTCATGTTTCCAATGAGCAGATAGGAGGTCAAGGCTTTGATGGTGCAACCGCTGAACCTCCAGGGCGAGAGTATCGTGAGCAGCTAATGCAGGATTTTTTGGTATTTTCCCAGGAGCGATTGGACTCATTCCATTTGTGAGTGCGCATCAGTACTCAGAGCGTCTAGCACAGGAGAGCATCTGCTTTCATTTCAATGCTTCCATTTGATCACCTAATCATGTGGTAGCAGTTTCAAGCCATCTTAAGTGAACAAGCAATTTTCTTTTTTTTTAAGAGAGAGGGACAGTGAGAAAGAGAGAGAGAGAATTGATTTTATTTAGTTTTTCATGTGGCTTTCACGGCTCTGACACAGTTGTGTCCTTGGTTCTGGGGTTCAAACCCGCATCCTCACATATGCCAGGCAAGTGCCATAACTGCTGAGCCACTGCTCCAGCCCTGAATAAGCAATTTTTGATCAATCATTTGCTGTAAGTTGAGAGAGGTGGGTGACATTTCATATAGCAATATCTACATTGCTAGCAGTCTAGGTGTTCTATAGCAATGTGGCTGTGGCCACTGCTGTTGTTGCAAGAATGATTATGGAAGCAATAATAAAAGTAATTAGAGGGCTGGAGGGATGGCTCAGCAGTTATGGAGCTTGCCTGATAAGCGTGAGGATGTGAATTCAAACCCCAGCACCATGTACACAACAAAGTCTTGGAACAACGAAAGCCACATGAAAACTACATAAAAATTGATTCTCTCTTTCTCTCCTTCACTGTCCCTCTCTTTTAAAAAATTTTAAAAAGTAAAAAAAAAAAAGTAATTAGAGAGGCCACGGAATGCCTGGAGTGACCACCAAAGCCCTATTTAAACCGAGATAAGGCCTTGGACTCTTCCAACTCTACTGTTACTTTTACAGGTATGCAAGTGAAAGCCTTCCTTCTCATGACCATTACAGACCCTGAGAAGTTGCTCTGGAAGGTTCGTAGGTGCAGCCGAGGCAGTCTATTTTAAATAAGTGATTTTCATGGGTCATAGCAAAAGGCCGGTAGAGAAAGACGTATGGGTGAACAGTACAAATTTGTAAGGTTTGGGAGAGATTAGGCCAGCAAAAGGTGAGCGCCGTTATTATGATGCTGTGGACCACCCGTCCAAAGTTTTAATTAGTGAAAAACAAATCCCAGTCACCAGACTGAACCCTGAATTGGCCCTCCATTCTAAATGAGGCTGGGGGAATGAGAGACCTCTTTTTCCCCAAATAATAGAATCGTTGCTATTAACTGTGTGATCAGAAAGGTTGTTAACATGCACAGAATTGAGGATCCAGGAATAAGGAGCTCGGTCTCCAATGGTAAAATTTCCTGTCTTAGTCACAAGTCCTAAGAGTCCTCGGCAGGGTGGTGATTGGGGTGAATTGCACAAAGAGGAAACCTGGTCGGGAATGGTTAGAGGAATTGTTCTTATTGGAGCTTAAGTGCAACCACACTTGATTCTCAGGAACCACAAAAGGGCTCGTGGCCCATACTAGGGGCAAAGAAGAAGCCCAAAAGGTGTCACTCGCACTATTGTGTGACTTTACTAAATCATCCTCTTTGGAGTGAGGAGGAGACTCAAGGCCTCCTACTCAGATGGTGCCATTATTAAAATTGGAAAGGCTGGGTTCTCCCAGGTCACAGGGCCCATTAAGGGGTTCAGACATGAAAACCAGTGGACATCCACACAAACTGTAGGGAAAACTGAACAGGCAAGGACAGCCACCTGGCAATAGCAGGGCTACCTCAGCCCTTTGGGCTAACTTCTTGATCATCCTCCAAGTTAGCTCAGGAGCCCCCCTAGTCCTTGGCAGTGATGGTTATGAGACAGAGTAAAGGGAGGTGGCTCTGGTGACTCTGCCATGGGGTCTGTCACTTCCGTCCTCTGCATTCCTGGAATCAGCTTTTCAGACATAATAAGGCTTAATACATTGCAACAGCAGCCAGTGGGATTTTTCCTTCCCAAGGACCTCCTTAGAGATCGTTCCACCAAACCAAAGCCCCCGGCTTTGCCAATGCCACTGTGCTGCGGTCAGCCCATCATCCCCAACACTGAAAACATTAAGTGTGATTAATGCGTAATGGAGTGTGTTGTTAGGAGTGATTTCCTTCCTTGTAATCCCCCTTTTCTCTGTTTTAACAACATAGTTTTAAGTGTGGAGTGACTTTGTTCTATTATACCTTGTCCTGGGGGGTTACATGGAATGTCAGTGGTATATTTAATATTACAATCATTACAGATATTTTTAAAGTTTAACTAACATAAGCAGGGACCATTGGCTGTTTTAATAGAAGTAGGAGGGTGGCAAAGCAGCTCAGTGTGGATAACACGATGGGTCATTTTTCCCTTGGGCACAGATGCATGGATAAATATTGAGTAAGTATCTATGGTTACCCGGACAGAAGGTGGAGGATTAAGTGAAAGAATGTTAGGAATAGCCATCTGCCAGGTTTCATCTGCCTTTAGTCCTCAGGGTCATACCCTAGTGATCAGGAGATCACCAAAGCTAAAAAAAAAAAAAAAAAATAGGTCCTAGTCTTCCCTTTGTGAAGTTAAATATCCTGATCGAGTTTTTTGTACCATTCAATGCTGGCCAAACCAGTCCTCCTTGATCCATTAGTAGACACTGTTCTACTCTCAGGCAGAGGTTGCTATTAATTAGTCGAGGGAGGATCCGAGAGGTGGAAATCTACAGGTAATCAGTAATGATGTAACTAATAAGGAATTTAAAAATGGATTATCATGCTGGAGCAGTTGCTCAGTGGTTATGGCACTTGCCTGGCATGTACAAGGATGTGGATTCGAACCCCAGCACCATGTACACAATGAAATGTAGGACCAATGAAAGCCACATGAAAAACTAAATAAAATTGATTCATTCTCTCTGTCTCTTTCTCTCTCACTGTCCCTCTCTCTTCAAAAAAAATAAATAAATAAAGGAATATCTCTGACCACATGGTTCCCAACCTAAGATAGCTTCCTTTTATATGAGAACCTTAAGCTAAGACTGCATTCTGAAAAGTGACCATCAGACTTCCTGCTTCTCACAAAGTCCCCCTTTTTCTTTTTATACTTTTTGGTTTTCATCATACCCTTTGATATTGCCATCTGTCCTAGATATATTAACTTTTTGAGATGGAAATCAACCGTGGTAATAAGTTCTCCCCTTTTTAGCAGTTCAGATAGCCATCCCAGTTATCAGGGGCACTTGGTAAGATCTTTTCCAGCTTAGTTGAATATTGTATGCTTTCCAGATCTTGTTTAAAATCAGTTGTCCAGGCTGGAAATAGTAGATTGCAAACTATAGAAGGGGAGCCTCAGTAGCAGTTCATTTGAATCTTACCAAAATAAAAAGGGCATAGGTAGGTCTTGAATTGATTCGGAACACATTGTGTATTAAGCACTCCTTTCTAGGAAACTTTTTTTTTTAGCTTTAGCCTTCCTTACTTTTGGTGGAGCTGACACAAGTACATGTATTAAATTACACCCAAAGAACCATTGTCTTTTAAATGTCTGTGTATGGCTACAATTCGGTTATAACTCTCTGGTCAGGTGTTTAAGACCAAGTTGGTCAAAATTGATCTGGTTCCAATCTACTATTAAAGAGTCATCCAAGATTCCTCAGGAGGTTTCTCTTGGGAATTCATGAGAATCTCTCTAGTTCCTCTACTTTCCTCTACCAGTGCCATCTGTCAGGATAGGTCACATGTGGCTTCTCTAGCAAGCATTAAGGACATCTCCTTCTACAATGATCCTCCTTTTTGTGGCATGTCCACTGGCCTTCCTGTTCTTTAGAGTTCTCATGAACCCTCTGATCAGGAGTTTGGATGACAAGAGATGCAGGGCCTATAGAGGTGTCCCTCCCTTCCCTGGGTCCTGGCTGACCTTAAAGAGCAATTGCCAAAATATTGGCCACTTTTTCTTGGCCCCCTTTACTTCCCTACCTTTCATCTTCAAGTTTTGGTTTTAAACATCCAGCAGACTAGTTTCACCAATCTTGAAGTAGAAGTACGGGATTTTAACTTTAATGTGTACAGTTTTATTGTTATTCCTTTTATTTAATTAGGGCCATTAACACTACTAAAAATTAGCATTATATTTTATCTGCCCTGTAGGTGATGGCTTGACTTCCTGTTAGAAGTACCACTTCTGTAAAACATTGACAGGCAACAGTTACAAAGTTTTATAGGGAAAATACAACATGAAATTAATAAGGCCAAATAGCTTAGAACTAAGAAAAATAATTTCTATAATAACATTATTATGATTTTGGAGTCTATTTTGCCTCCATAAAGATCCACAAATCTATCAGCTCAGTCACAATGAGAATATTTATAAGTTTTACTTTCTTTTAAAACTTCCTTATAATCATACATATCTTTAATAATTAATTTTGTATTATATTTTTGGTTATTTTGAGATCAAAGAAATCTTTATAGCAAAAATCCATCCTGTGAACACAATTTTAAATAAGCTCCGTTAGCCTAGTTTGGAATCATCCTATCATGGAGTAGGGTGAGACAGAAACTTATCTCATGTAAGGTAGGGACTTTTGACAAAGAACACAATATTTGAGCCTATTCAAGTTTCCACATTGTCAACCTTCAAGCACACCAGACTCTCCTTTTACAGGTTATAATGGGATATCTAATCATAAAACATTAAATGACATAAATAGATCCCTAACCAAATTTGTTGTTTCTATATAAGCCTGAAAAGAGATTATCACTGTAGACAACTTTAGTTTGGAAATACCAAACTGGTAAAGTGCTTTCCCGAGTTTTATACCTTAGAAGATTTTTATACCTGGAGGGCATGAACACACCTAATATACAAAGAAGCCAGTGATACCATCACAATTACACTGCTGCCCTTTTATTAACTAAGTTTAACCTTTGAAGAAAAATTTAGAATACATAATGTACAGTAACAATAGTCACAGGTCTGCATGTGTTAGCAGTACTAGCAAAGGATAGCCTTAAATCTCTTATACATTCAGGAAAGAGTTAATAATACATTGTATAAAAGAGAGAACCTATTGGTTATCTTCCTAGTGAACCTAAATAAACTTCCATTTCACACACTTTTACATAACACTTAAACAAGGCTTATACAAAACATTTCTTATATGCTTGCACATATCAATTTACATATATTTAGACTGTCAGCAATGTTGCTATAACCTGAAATAACAGCTTTCTTATTTAACCAGTTATTTAAAAGATTTTAAAACAGGTACAAGCCCTAATCCCTTTGAGACTTAGTTTCTCCAATAAAATCTCATAGACCAAAAATATCATCTTGACAGATAACAGGGGATCAAAGTTCTAAAGGGCCTTTGTTTTTTCTAAACATAGAGAATTAGCATATTAAAGGTTAACCTTAGAAAAGAAAAACCCTTGAATAACTTACTGACTGCTGATTATAGTCAACAGAACTTTTTGAGATTAGTCCATTTATATTAAATCTGGAATTTAAGCAATTAACTTCCTCTTTCTCCTGGGTGCCAGGAACAAGGCAGAACTTTCAATATATTGTCACCTAGAAGAACATGTGGTTTAGTAATTTAGACATCATCTTTATTCTTACCATTTAATCAATTTAAATAGAACTTTCTTCAATTTTGGTACCATGCAAATTTGCATATATAGACAAAACACACACATAAATATAACATACAATACACAGAATACATAAAAACCAACAGACAACAAAGATTAAGCATGCAAGATCAAAATGAACTCACCACAAATACCATGAGCTCAAAAAGAAAAAAAATACAGACATTAAAAAAAAAGACATGGCCATAATTATGCTACTAAAGGAACATTGGAATATCTTTATCAGACCAGAGTGCCCTTTCAGATCATATTAGAGTTAGTCAGATATTTAAAGAATGTGAGAACCCTTGAAAGCCTCAGAAAAAAGTTCTCATGGTAAAGAACACTTGTACATATGTGACCTCTTCATTTCCTTTCTTTTGCCCAACTGGAGAGAAGAGGAAAAACTATAGGAAGTAGGGCATGTTCTCTGTTCCTGGCCCATCAGCCTCCCTTATGGAGCTGACCCATCACATTGTCTTATGGAGCTGACTCCTGCACCTGGCCAATGCCTGCATTGACCCAAGGCAGAATGCAGACCCTCCCAAGGGTCTCTAGAAGATCCAGGAACCTGATTCAGCCAGTCTCTCCAGATCCGCTCCACCTACCTCTCCTGCCATCTAGCATGAGGGAGACCACTGAGAAAGCAGGATCTCAGAGTATGAGAAAAAAGAAAAGTCCCACAGCAGATTTAAAAGCAACGCCCTCCCTCTTGTGTTAAACTGATTTAAGCACTTCCTCACGTAGCTTCTTACACATTCCCCTTTGAGTCCTCATATTCACAGAACCGTGATTTCTGGGTGTTATCCTCACTAGAGAAAATAATTTGGCTTCCTGAACTAGGAGAGATGAGGAGTATTCTTTACATCAGACAGAATTTCTGAGGTCTTTTCCTGCAAGATGAGGGAGATACAGGAGAAAATGTGTCTTGTGAGAGTCTAGAGAAGGCAGTCTAATTGTAAAGCCAGGGGAACTCTATCCTGAAAATCTTTCATAATGGGTTAAGAGGTAGATACCAGGGACAGACTTAGAGTAGAAGCATTAGAAGAGAAGGTGATTGGCTTATGCTCTGGGGATCAATGGTTCACCTCTTCCCTAAAGACCTCAGATCAGTTTCAGGATCCTCAATTCTTAGAGTAAGGGTGCCCTCCACAACCATGCCAAGTCAGTCAGATACAGAGACAGATGGTTGGAGTCAGACTCCAGCACCAGGGAGTCACCTCCCATCCAGCTGCCTTCAATTGTTTCAGGCCTTTCTCCAACCTATGCACCAACTTTGTCCCACAGGAAAGAAACTGAAGCCAGTTAGGACCGACATTCCTAAATGTGAGTGAAGCAGAATTGGCCCCACCTACCCTGCAAGCCTGTCCCCTGAGTCTTGAGATTGGCAGCCAGGCTAGTATTTTACTGGCTGACAAGTATCTTGGTATTTAAAAACAGTTTGCCCTTTAAGGAAGAACACAGAGAAGAGACATGATAACACCTTTGTCCATAGTTCTCACCCCTCCATAGAGCCCAGGTGAATCCCAGGAATGAAACCCCTGGACAGGGGGTCAGCAGAGCAAAGCAACAAGATTTAATGTGAAGAGTTGAGCAGCTTGTGCTCTCATTGTTCTCACAACTGAAGTTTATATTATTATTTTTTTAAAGAGAAAAGGGCAGTGAGAGAGAGAGGAAGAGACAGAGAGAATCATTTTATTGAGTTTTTCACATGGCTCTCGTTGCTCTGACACTTAGCTATGTACATGGGTGCTGGGGTTTGAACCTGTATACTTGTGCATGCCTGGCAAGTGCTATAACCGCCAAGCCACCGCTCCAGCCCCTGCAGCTTATATTAAAGCTGACATTTTTCTCCTTTCCCCTCCCTAATTAAGGGGAAATGGGATTAATGATTTCCCACCCTAGGCTGAGTTACCTGTCCTTGGCTCCTTGAAGGGATTTAGACTTTAGGACTGGTTCCTTTGGAGGAGAGGGGAACAAACTCATCTTTTTTTTTTCTTTTTAAAGAGAGAAACAACTTTATTTAGTTTTTCACATGGCCGTAGTTGTTCCAACACTTAGTTGTATATGTGGTGCTGGGGCTTGAATCTGGATCCTCATGCTTGCCAGGCAAATGCCGAAACCACTGAGCCACCACTCCAGCCCCCAAACTCATCTCTTAAAGCCACACATAAATCATGACTCCAGATAGGACCCAACCCAGCCTTTGCATATCTCTTACAAGTACCACAAATCATGTTCCCTAGGATCGAGCTGAGGCATATAATGTGTTACTGTGCAGAGATAGTTTAGAAAATGAAGTGAGGGAAGATGGGCCAAGAACAAGGCAGGCCCTCAGAATTTAAGTTTTAGCTGAAACTTAGGGCTTAGAGATATGAGTCCTTGTGCCAGATTTAGAATTTCAGAAGCCAAAATAATCTGTCACAGATGTCTTTCATGTGAAACAGTGAACAATACACTAGAGAGTGCTGCTGGCTGTAGGACAGGCTCCTAAATTCAAATAAAGCAACACTATCTTATTATCTTTGGTTTTTCTTGTATTTTTCCCCCTAAGATTATCTTTTCAATATATTAACATGTAGCCCAGAGGGCTATCCGGGGGATTTTGGTCTTTTTCCCTACTGGCATCCTCTTTCTCTCGAGTAAGATTTTTGCTCCCCATCCCATTCCCACATCCCCACACGGTCTTGTGTTCCTGAGCCCCAAGACGCGTATCTTGCAGCTCCCTCTTGAATGGAGGTTTCTTCCATCCCTCCCCCAGCCACTTCCTCCCTTTCAGCTGGCTTTCCTCCCGGGCTACGGGCACTGTGGATCAGGACATGCACTCACTTTGTGTACCAGACACATCCCAGGCACTCTCACACAACCTCTGGGATGTCCTGGCCACCAAGGAAGTACCTGTCTCTCAAACTCGAGATTTTCCTACTGTCAGTCCATGTGCAAAGTTACCTGGTCCCCACGGTCCTTGCTTGGGCCCTCTCCCTGTGTTGCTGATCTATTTCTCATCCACCTCGGAACTTGGGTCCTTTGTTGGCTTGAGAGCTCACCGTTCCCCACCCACTGTGAGTCCACCACAAGAAGGCAGCGAGACACAGCTCCTCTAAGGAGGGAGTGATCCCTGTGACTCCCCAGATAACATATGGAGTCCCACATTGGGCACCAAATTATTAGAAATGAAATTATTAAAAATTCGGAGGTGCCGTAAGAAAATCAGACACATGCTAGGAAGTGGGTGAGCAAGACAGACTGGACTTCTGCAGAAGGGTGTGCTCACAAAGGGGATCTGAGGAGCAAGCACACTCGGGGGGCGGTCAGCCTGCTTATATCTCCAACCTGACACAATCCTGGCCTTCGCTCTGATTGGAGGAGCTCAGGGGTACAATCTGTGTGATTGGTTAATGTAGAATTGGGGCAGGTACAGAAAAGGGTGTAATGGGATATCTGATAAAGAATTTAAAAACAGATTATTTCTGATCACATGGCTCCTGGCCTAAGAAGGCTTCCTTTTATATGCAAACCTTCAATTAAGACTGCATTCTGAAAATGGACCGTCAGAAATCCTTCTTCTCACATATTGGGTCCCAGCACCAGAAAGTACGGTATTCAGCCTCCAGTACCCCCATGATCCCTAATGTATAAGGGCTTATTGCCCCATTCTCCCAAATGCTTTTCCTAATCTCTTTACAGACCAAATAATTCACAGCAGCATGAATCAGCCCCATTTTGCATGGCTTCCAGGCCAGCCAGTGTTTCTCCTCCTAAAGTTGACTGCTTCAGAGCCACTGCCACCTCCAGTTGTGCACCTGCTGGAGGAGGCTGCAGGCCATTCCTCCACAGGAACTGCAGCTCCTAATGCTGGGACTTCAGGAGCAGCAGCAAGGAAGTTTCATCCTGATCTTGATTCGGGGACACCAATATACCGTGTGCCAGCCCCTACGTCACCAAAGTACGGACAGGTACTTTTCTTCCCTCACTTGGAGCCCGACTCATATTTTTCCAAACTTGATCCCAGATCTCAACATTTATAAGGCCATTGTACTGGAACCAGGGATCGACATCTATCACCACTTACAATTTTCATAGCTGAATCTCAGCCGCCACTGCTCTGGAGGCCTTAAGTAGGTGTCAAAGCACCCTGATAGCTCTTCCTGTTCTGCAGATAATGATTGCCCCATCATTACCCTGACTTGAAAAGTCCCCAGAACATGGAATTCCTGTTACTTATGATCCACTGCGGAGCTCCAACCACTTACAGTTTCCTGGGCTTCAATCCCCGTTTCTGCTTCCAAGGGTCCCTGTTCAGGCACCACTTGTTGCTACGGTGCATGTACCTGAAGGGGAAAGAATGACAGGCCCAGAGTACAGATTCAGAGAGCAGGGAGTCAGGACACCGCACCAGAGTGAGTCCCCAAGGCTTTCTCCACTCACTTTGATTGAGAGTCACAAAGGGGAACTTTTCTAGCAGTTAAAATAAGGAAGGTCCTCACAGGACTTCAAAAGGAAAGTAGATGGGGCTGGAGTGGTGGCTCAGCGGTTATGGTGCTTGCCTGGCATGCGTGAGGATGCAGGTTCAAACTCTAGCACCACCTACATGATGAAGTGTCAGAGCAATGAAAGCCACCTGAAAAACTAAATAAAGTTGATTCTCTATCTCCCCTCTCTCTCTCCTTCTTTCTCTCTCTCTCTCTAAGAAAAAAAAAGTAGATAATCCTGAAGAAATGTGTATGAAGTGGGGTAAGAAGATTTGCCTTGACAGGACTCACTGCTTTCGGCAGGGCAGCCCGGGCAGCATTCCCTGACCTTCGACCTTGGCTAGGCACACGTTAACTTGCTGCTGGCCGGCCATCCTCCACAAATTCTGACACAGTACAACACTGATGAACCCTGAGGACATCGTGCTAAGTGGAATATAAAGACAGATGTTGTGCGATCACTCCCATGAGTGGTCAAATTTAGAGAGACAGAAATTAGAATGGTGGTTGCCAGGGGTTTGAGGGAGGTGGGAATGCAGAATTATTAATGGATAGAGTTTCAGCTTTGCAAAGTGAGAAGAGCTCTTTTAAATGGGTGGTGGCCACGCTGCACAGTGACCTGAGTTGCTGAACACCATGTAATGGGCACTAACGATGCACAGATGGCAAATTCTGCAACTCATATTTCACCGCCATAAAAAATATGGGAGAAAATGCAAAGGTGCAGATGGGTATTATAAGTCACTTTGTGCAAAAAAAGGTGGAAGGGAAATATGAATCCAGTATTTTATTTACTTGGATATACATTTTGAAAGTTTAGAGATGTATAAGAAACTAAAAATAAAGTTTACCTAGGGAGACGTGGGAATGGGGCAGATGGAGTGCATGTGTGGGTGCGATATCTGTCACACTGTCCCTTATTAGAAGTTCTACTTCTGTATAAACAGGTATCAGAAATGCTCAGCTGCCTATGAAAAGCAGAAATGTCCCAGTTCAAGTGTTATGTAATGACCACGTGACCCCCGCTTTCTGATTGGGTTTACCTTGACCTGTCATTGACCACTGACATGTTTTCTGTCTCATCTCACTTGAAGCCCAGAATAGTCCTCAGGCAAACCACGAAAGCATTTTCCCTTGAGAGACTTGGCCAGGACGCACTGAGCTGGCTCAGCAGGAGCCCTCCCTCCTCCTAGGTTTCCCGGCCTCCTCCAGGACACACTCTCACTGGTGATCCAGCACTGGCAAGTGCCCAGCTTAACAAGAAGTCAGGGCATCTCTCCTAGGCCTTGGCTGAATCACTAAAAGCTCCTGGAGCTGTCAGCAGGAGATAGATGTGAGAGCTATGGTGGGTTGAACGACTTGGGGACACACTTCCCTTTACCGCAGAAGACCTGCTGCATGTCTGTTCTCCCCACCAAAGCCCTGAGTCCATCTCGTCCCCACCCGCCCATCCCCATACCTGGGCCTGGCCTTCTAGTCCTGCACAGCAGCTGAGCACCATCCTGCAGGAATCCTCATTCTGCTGCTCACAACTGTGTGGCCCTGGAGAGCCAGTTAACCTGCCTCCATCTCAGTGTCCTCACATGAACGCCTAGCTCACGGGACAGACACAAGACTAATGTGAATCATGTGCATGGCGTCTCCTGCAAGGAGGAGTTCACTGCCATCCCCGATGTCCTCAGGGGGTGGTTCCAGGACACCCTCAGATTCCAAAGTCTGCAGACTCTTGCGTATTCTACATAAAATGATGTAGTATTTGCGTATCCCATGCACATATTCCCTGTGTACTTTAAACCGTCTCCAGGTGACTTATGACACCTGCTACGCTGCAAACGCTGTTCAAATAGCTGCTATGCTGTAATGGTTAGGGAACAATAAAAAGCAATCTGCGCCTGCTCAGGACCAGTGCAGGGTTTCCCTAACACTTGGAGCCAGTTGGTGGAATCCGAGGCTGCAGGCCATGCGTATGGGGTTTCATATTCGTTAAGCCATACAGTTTTGTATTTGTTAAGCTATATATTTTAGCTTTATTCATTTTTTTCTAAAAAGACTTTTAATTATTTGTCTTTCATATTTTACTCTTTTTTTAAGAGAGAGAGGGAGGGGAGAGAAAGAGAGAATCAATTTTATTTAGTTTTTCATGTGACTTTCGTGCTCTGACACTTTGTTGTGTATGTGGTGCTGGGGTTCCAACTCGTGTCCTTGCAAATGCCAGGCAAGCGCCAGAACCGCTCCAGCCTGCCTTGTTCACTTTCTGTGTTGTATGCACTATACAGGCTCAAAAAACAACTCAAACAATGAAACCTAGGAAAATGTGATGTCCCCCAAGACTGTCTCTGTTCCTCCCTTTTTAAAAGCCTCTTTTATTCTCTGCTACCTCCAATGCCTTTCTTTTCCCAACCAAGCTCCTACCTCCTTTCTGTGAGCCCCTGCGGGTCATACCCGGCAGGTACCCCACTCTCCCACCCCACCCTTTCCTGTCCCCGCCAGCTTCCAGGGCTGGAACAGCCCCGCTTGCGCCTGCAGGATCA
The DNA here is from genome assembly GCA_004027875.1 of Aplodontia rufa. Classification (NCBI taxonomy): domain Eukaryota; kingdom Metazoa; phylum Chordata; class Mammalia; order Rodentia; family Aplodontiidae; genus Aplodontia; species Aplodontia rufa. The sequence goes on along the minus strand of PVKS010006931.1, from coordinate 58,693 downwards.
CTCCCTGCCCTTCTGCAGAGAGATTTACGCCAGCCTTGTGAGCCCTGTCCCAGTGCACAAGGGCGTTCTCTGGGTACAAAGCCAGGTGTCAAGTAAAAGATAAGAAGCAATGTCACCTGGCCTTGTGTCGGAGTTATCGGGAAGCTTCTAAAATTAGCCACTCCTCAGCCCCTCCCCAGGGAATCTGCCAGGAGGGCAGCTCCAGCAGGAGAATTCTCATCTACCAGCACCTGCCCTGGGGCAGGCCCTTCCCATACCTTGGCCCATTTATTTCTTCCTCCAATCTGTGACAGTCCTCATTCTGCAGGCAAAGAAACTGAGGCTCAGAGAGGCTGAGAAACTTGCATTGGGTCACTGGGGGCAATGGTGGAGTCAGGACCTCAGGGGCCACAAGAGGCTTCTTCCTGTCACCAACTTGGTCTTGCCAATCTCAATGACAGAGGCTCTGCAGAGAATAGCGGTGCTTAGTTGGGAGTGAGCAGGGAGCAGTGCAATGCTGGACACAGGAAAGCTGAACAGGACAAAGGGAAGCTTAAAGGCAAGAGATGAGGCAAGTTCCTTTGAAACAACATTGGCTGCAAGGACCAGTAAGAAGGGTGTTCAAGGATCAGTGTGCCAAGAGCGGAGCCTGTCAGGAATAGAACAGTCCCTGGACAGACGTCCTTGCAGAATTAGCCTTCCTGTCAGGCTGTGGTGCTCTGGGCGAGGCTGTGGGGAAAGTTCTCCTGGGAAAAGTTCTTATTTATCAGGTGCACATGCACAAGATCTCCTCCTTCACAACCTCCCGGCTTTATCTTATGGTTAGGACTTGACACAAGGGACTCCATTTGATACTGACAACTCTCACAGCTAATGAGCAGCATTTTCAAACCTTCCTGGCCCATAGCCAGCCTGGGGATCTTGTTCCTTCTGAGGCACCATCATGGGGGAGCCCGAGGCTCTACGTCTCTCACAGGCTCCCAGGGTGACGATTCTGTGATGCCGAAGCGGGTGCTGCTGCTCCAAGAACTTTACTTCCAGTAGCAAGGTGGAGAAGGGGACCAAGTGCTATAAATGCCACCCCGCCAATCACCGTGGATTCCCTGCTATAGGGTGGGTCAGTTAAGGACAGGGGCACCAGATGGGCCCCTTGTCTACCTCCTCCAGCCTAGAGGGCTTATCTTGGCCCCCTCACCTGCAGGTGCTGCCTCCATTCTGCCTCTGCCTGGTTTATAAGAGAACCTGAGATGAGGAGACTTCCACAAAGGTGTGCGGAAGTAACAGGGACCGTCTCCGCCTCCCTTGGGCTTTGTCCCTCCTGAGGGTTTCTCAGCTCTGCAGCCTTCCAGGAGACCCACACTCCAGTCACCCGGGGCCCTGGGAAGCGAGGCCAAGTCCGTTCCAGGAGGTTCCCTCCTGGGGAGCAGCCTGCAGCCCCTCTGTCTTGCCCAGGCCTCTGGCTTCCTGTGTAAAGCCATCTGTCTTTGCAGTGAGGACAGATGGCATTAGTAAAATCAAATGGCCTGAAGTGACAAATGGGCAGATGTCACTGGGGGAAGCCCAGCAGTGTAGGACTTCGAGATGGTGTGGAGGTGGGGCTACTTCTGAGGGTCCTCTGAGTCCACCCTGAGGCTCTGAGAGGGCTCCCTGGCTGTAAGGTGGCCTCCAGCCTCTTTCCTTCCCACCCTCTTTCTCTCCTCACCTCTTTCCCCCGCTTCCCCTCTCCTGTCCCTCCCTCATGCCGGCCCCTCCTCTGACCTGGGTCAAGCCCAGGAGAACATTCTCTGCATGCAGACAAGCTGCCTGACCTTCCCCCAGCTACACCGCGGTGGAGCGGGGTTTCTGCCTCCCAGCCCTGGCAGCCCCTGTTCCTAAGTCAGCCACACACAGAGCAGGGCCTGCAAATGCCAGGGCGGAACAGCTTCTGCCTTATTCTTCTCACAAGCAAATTTGTAGGCATAGTTGTCAGTAGATACAGCACATGGGCCAGGGTTTGGGCTGCTTGTCCCACTCCCTGGGACAAGCTGGGACCTGATCCTGGGAGCTCAGTCACCTCCGTCGCACCTGCTCTCACCCATCTGAACAACTGCTCCCGCTTCAGCCTGACGTCCAGGCTCATTTCCCGAGAACAACCAGTGTGACCTCTCTCTCTCCCTCTTGTGAAATTCATGGCGCAAGGAATGAGAAGCCAGGGCCTCCTCCCGCCTCTGCGCTTCTTGGTATGATTTATGAATTGCTCCTGTGGTGACTTGCCCACCCAGCCTGGTATGCTTCCGGAAGGTTCACCACTCCACTCATCCTGCAACACCAGGCCGAGGCCCTCCTCTTACCTGGGTGCAGAAGTGGTGGCGTGTGATGGGAAGCCACACAAATCATACTGCGACATTTCTCTTCAAGCTTGTGCAGAGCTGGAGGCCACTGGGCTTTGATACCTGTTGTGACATGGATTTTAATGTCCCCTAAAGATCCATGAAGGCTTGGTCCCCAATCTGTGGCACTATGGAGAGGCAGTGGAACCTTAGGAGGTGGGGTCTAGTGGAAGGAAGTTAAGTCACATGGGTGAGCCCTGGAAGGGGACCCTGCGGTCCCCTTGTGCTCTGTGACGTGACAGCCTTGCCGTGTCATCTGCTCTCCCCCGTGATGTTCTGCCTCCCCACAGGCCCCAAAGCAGACCAATCCTGCCTGAAAGCATGAGCTAAAATAAAGCTTTCCACCTCTTCAGTTGACGACCTCGGACATCTCGTCACAGCGACAGGAAACTAGCAAGATGCCACCTAGAACCGAGCCTGCGAAAGCTCCGCTCATCTCCATGCCTTCCCCACCTCTGCAGCTGAGCCTTCACCACCAGGGATGGGGACGAGGCCCTCCCCATTGCTTACCTGGCATCCACACGCACGCTGACGGTTTCTAGATGCACAGGGGCCCAGCGAGGACCCTGCCAGTGAACAGAAATGTCATGTGACAGCAGCTCTTGACAGAGGTCCTAGAGAGCCGGAGGCAGGGAGGAGTTCTGCCCTGATCCACTGTGGGTCCTCACAAGGACCAAGGTGAAGGCCAAGCGCACCTGCTCCCTGTGGAGACGAGGTGGCCCTTGACCCCCTTGTAGGAAGGCTGCCAGCTTCCCAGCCAGGGCCCCCACATCAGCTCCCAAGGTCTGAACTCAGGCAGAGCAGGGACAAGCTGCGTGGGGCTACCTCAGATCCCCTAATACTGCGTCTCGCACGGCTGAACTCGGGTCCCTGCCGGGGTGACGGGGGATTAAGAAAAAGAACACAGACATATGGATAAAGCTGAGGCCAGGTGGGCCACTGCTCTCGGATGCAGAGACAGTGACCTAGAGCTCGCTCAGCAAGTTTATTTTATAGAATTTTATCAAGAGAGAGTAAATCATGAGAAAAAAATTTAGAAGCAAATGTTTGACGGTCACGGCACCAGGAGCATTTTGATAATTATGATTGTTTTTCTTAAGGCTTTCATTCCCTAGCAACCAGTATCTGAACCCGAAGTCAAGGACTGTTTTTGTCTCTGTTGATTCTGACCAGAAGCGTTTTATGTATACGCTGAATAGTCTCAAAACATGGCTCCAAGCATCGTAGGCAGCTCGCTTGGGACTTTAAATAGACACTGTACACAGAACCATAATTACTTATTCAACAATTGATGTCTGGTAGCAAGGCCGAAGACAGTTTCTCCATTCCTGGACCCTAATCCAGAATTGCCCTGCATCAGGATGCGGTGTTTCTTCTCAAGCAGGGCCTTAAGCAGAGAGCGTCTTTCACACCAAGATGGTCCTCCGCGGGCGCCAAGGCCATCTAAGACCAAGTGCTTCAGACGCCAGCTGCACGTTCACATACCTGAAATGCCACGCCAAAAGTAGGCATTGTTCCAGACAGGGCCATGCCACAATTGAGGGGGTCATTGCAGTGATCCAAATCAGACGGTTGATAAGCCTGGCTCTCTGCACCCCAACATCGTGGCTCTTTAACTTTCAGGCGGTGGGGGACCCTTTGAGAATCCAATAAAAGCCCTTTTTCCTGATTCATTGGGCATGTGCCCTTGGGAGGGGTTGACATGGTTCTCCCTCCCACGCACACTTCTGCCATTGGGATGCAACATAGCCATGAGGTCCTCACCAGAACTGAGCCAATGCTGGCGCCATGCCTTCCAACCTTCTGAACTGTGAGCTAAATAACCTCTTTTCTCTATAAAGTATCCAGCCTTGGGTATTTTGTTATGGTAACAAAAAATAGATTAATTTAGGTTATGATATAAGATGCCATTTTGCTAGCAGACTCATTCTAGAGACTCTTCTTGCTAACTTGATGTAGCAATTGAGCATTGGGGAAAGCTCCTTGTGTGGAGAAATTTCCAGAAGTCTCTAGGAGCTGGAAGTGGTTTCTGGTTGCTGAGGGCATCCTCAAAACCATGCTAGAAGCAGGGCCCTTCATCATCAAACCACAAAGAAGTGAATTCTGCTAGATCTGAGGGTGCTAGATGCAGATTCTGCCTCCATCGAGCATTCTGATAAGACCCCAGCCCTGGACCACACCTCGAGCAGAGGACCCAGACAGGCTGTAGCTCCTGACCCACCAAAACTATCGGACAATTAATAGGTGTAGTGTCTTAAGCTACTAAATTTGGTACACAGCAAGAGATAGCCGTGAAGTCTGTGAGCCGGGAAAGTAGCTAAAGGGCTCTCTGGACCATGGCGTGGTGGTCAGTAGTATCCACGCTAGCGGATAAAAGCCAGATAGTCTCTCCACTTCCAAGCAGAAACCACTGTGTTTGCCTGGCATTTATCAGTCCCGGATGTTGGGCTGGAAGAAGAATCACTTTTACTCCGTGAATCTGCTCTGCAGCTGAGCCTCATCCCAGGAAACCGTTGCTCTGGGCCACCATCCAGACTGCAGGGGACTCCTCTTCTTCACCCTTTGAAGAGCCAGAATGGACACAAGGAAGGGGGCTGACCACACCTGCCCGCATATCCCTGTCAGCACTGTCAGGCTGCAGAATCCAGCTCCTCAGGGCGTTTCTGAGAGCTTTGATTGCTTGTGTCAGTTTGATTTCTGATGACCAAAGCCTACTCTGATTTTGCAGGTTTCCACTTTTCAAATAAGAAATTAGGCCTGGGGGTGTGACCCAGTGCTAGAGCACTTGACTAGCATTTCCTCCAGGACCTAGGTTCGATCCCAGCCTGGGGAGGGAGGAGGAATGGAGGGAGGAAGGGAAATTACCAGTGAGCAGAGGCACATGCCTGTAGTTCCAACCATTTGGGAGGCTGAGGCAGGAGGATGTCTTGAGTCCAGGAGTTTAAAGACAGTCTGGGCAACGTAGTGAGATCCTACATCAAAAGTGAGAAATCAGTGCTAACATTTCTGTAACATTTAATGATAGATTTTTACTTTTCATTCCCTGGTGCCAGGGACCAGGAGAGTTTAGAGATGACAAAAGGCTCTGGACTGGGGTGCAGCTCGCTGGTAGAGCACTTGCCTAGCATATGTGAGGGCCTGGGTTCAATCCTTTGCACCACAAAAAATAAAAAATAAAAATATAAAACAGCCTAAGGGACTTGCTCTGTCACTTAGGTAGCAAGTGATGGGACTGAGGCTGGAATCCAGTCCTCTGTCTACACAATTCTCTCAGCTAGAACGGGATGCTGTGCTATATCCCTAGCCACTTCACTTCAAGTCTACAGCTGTCACAGAACATTCCAGCAGGGCACGTGGTAACTCAGAAGGCTGAGGAGGGAGGATTGCAAGTTCAACCTCTGTAACTTAGCAAAACCCCGTCTCAAAACAAAGGGCTGGGGATGTAGCTCAGTGCTAGAGTGCCCCAGGGTTCAATCCCCAGTGCGGGAAGAAAAAGAAATCCCCTCTCGCTGTTCTTCTGTTCAATCCAACACGCAGTCATTGAACACCGACATCACAGTCTAGAGACGAGTGCCGGGGGGCTGGTCCATGCACGGACCCTCCACCCAGGTTTTCAAGAGTCTCTGAAGATGGTGAACAGGGCTGCCTGGGGGGTGGGAGGCCCGAGGCCCCACCCTCAGAAGCCCCTGGACTCTGCAGATCCATAATGAGTTCCCGCCAGCAAAGACAGCATTGGCTAGGTTTGTACAAGAGCCACCCAAAGAGAGCCAGGCTGGCCTTGCAGGACATATTTCCAGGGCTGGGGATAAGCAAACGCCCCCTCCCTCACCACCTGGACCCAGCTGGCCTCTTCTGGAGCCCGGCACAGTGAGCCGGGCGTGAAAAGCAGCACCAGGAGGCTGGAAGGCCACTTGGCTTTAGCCCAGGGCTGCCTGCCCTCCTCTGCTCCCTGAGCTCTGCTCTCCGCACCCCATGCCCCCAGGCTCCTCTCCTTGAGGCCCCTAGCACTGATCACAGCAAAGCCTCTGCACCCCACTCCGGCGCCCTCCCCTCTCCTCCCTGAGCAAGCTGCTGTCTGGGACAAATTTCTGTTACAACTTGTTCTCCTTAAGCCTTCATAAGGCCGCTGCTTGAAGCCTCCTCCCCTCCTAACTGGCTCCTTGAGGGTCTGTCATGTAGGACACGTTCGGAGGACAGAGCTGCAAGACTCAGCCGGGTGCTTCTCCTTTTCCTGAATGTTCCTTCCCTTTCCAGCGCTCCGCTCTCAGCCCTGCATCAGCCGCTGCACCCCCGCCCAGGGTGCATCCCACACTGAGAGCTCAGACCCACCTTCACCCACACTCTGGTTCCTGCCCATATTTGCAACCCCGGCTCTGTGGCACTGCTGGCTGTCTTCAGAGTTGGGAGCCGAGTCTCCCCAGCTTCCTTAAGGGATCCTGGTGTCCTGATTTCCTGCAGAGTCAGTGCCAGTCAGCAATTCCCAAGCACTGGAAGCGGATAAGGTGTCTGTACATTGCCAGGGGTAAGAGCCAGGCAAGCCAATAACTTCTCTTGACAGGCAGGTGCATGGCTTCATGGATGCAAACTGTCCCCAAGGTGGGGAATGTGACCTGTGGCTCCCCTGGGGAGGCAGGGAGCAGGCCGTCTGTGCAGAGATCAGATGCCCGGACACTCAGGGGCACCTGTGCTGCTCCGGCACCAGACACAGGTTTTCCCAAACACCTTTCCTTTCTTCTTCAGAGCATCCCCCTAAAACAAATGAGATGGTACAACTCTCACAAAATATGTCTGTCTTCCTGAATTCGTGGAGTGTATTTATTTATTTATTTATTTATTTTGGTACCAGGGATTAAACCCAGGGACACTTAATCTCTGACTACATCCTCAGCCCATTTTTTTTTTTTTTTTATTTTGAGATAGGGCCTCACTGAATTTCAGAGGCTGGCTTTGAACTTGTGATCCTCCTACCTCAGGCTCCTGAGTTGCTGGGGTCACAGGTGTGCGCCACCACTCACAGCTCTGGATTCATGCTTTACCCCCTGGCAGCTCAGGATTCCATGTGAGGCAGGTGCACAGGGAACAAAGCTGCATCTTTTTGGTGTCCCCTGAGCAGCAGACACCAAGGTGCGCTCCACTGCATAAGAAGTATCCCCGGAGCAGCCTGCAAGGAGAACGCTTTGTGCCTGAAGACTACTCCAGAAAACTTGGGAAGCACTTCTTTTAGTTCTTTCCTTAAACAAGCACAGCTGTGTTTCTGTCATTATTGATTTCTGAATTGCTCCCTCCATCATATTAATTATTTTTTGAAGAGAGAATCAATTTTTATTTATTTTTTCATCTGGCCTTTGTTTCTCTGACAGTTGTGTACGTGGTGCTGGGGTTTGAACCCGGGTCCTCCCACATACCAGGTAAGTGCTGCAACCGCTGAGCCACTGCTCCAGCCCCTAATACTTATAATTTTAACCAAAATGCCTTCTACTTCACAGAGCAAGTGAAGAGCGAGTCATGGATACATGAGAATTGAGCATCCTAGACTGTCACCTAAGCAGAACAGCGGAGCTCGCACCACATCTGGCCACCTATAGCTACCTATGTCCCCGTCACACCTTCTGACAGTGCAAAAACGAACAGTCAAGATGCCCCCAAGATGGAGCCAAGAGGTGATGATTTGTAAACTTGATATTTTGCTTAGTGATCCCTGTTTTGTCATCTTACAGTATTTAGACATCATCTAGTGTCTGGTGATGATCTATCAATTAACTCAATTGAGTATCAGCTCAAGGTTTTCCCTCACCCCAAAATCTTGGACATTATCTTCCAGCTGTAAAACTGTAATTACCATTGGAAGAAAACTTTTGTCAACATGGATAATTGAATTTAAGTGGACATAAATTTCCATATTTAGTAATCCTAAATGTTATGTAACATCAAGTACTAGTTCATCTGTTGAGCAAGCTTGCACAGGTTTAGAAAGGAAAAACCAAGTAAAATAAGATATATGCACACATACACCAATAAATAAAGTAAATGACAGCTATTTTTTAAACTAAAATTATAAAGCTGGTCTCATTTACCAAAGACCAATCTTAATTATGTGAACTTTGAGTCTAAGATGTTTCTAAACTGGTATTAGAAATCTAACTTCCTTATTTTGTGGGAATTCTAGGGATGCCCCGCGTGCGTGAGCGCCTGTTTTCTGTAAAGTCGGCAGAATGGAGTGCCATCGATCCAGCGTGTCCCTGCTCTCCTGCGTGCCACACTCAACAGCAAAGGCGCAGGGGCTGGAAGTTTGTCTCTGTGACCCCAGCTACAGGTCAAGAACAAGTTAGGGAAGAAGCGCGAGAGTCACCAGCTGAGCTTGCTCAGGATATTAAGGGCATTTCTTCCTGAGGGGCACAAGATTCTTCATTGATTTGAGCTAAAAGCGATGAATAGAACAAAGACAACGATTCTCTGTCATGTGTCACTCAACCTAAAGCCAAGTTCCCTTGCTGCTGCTGCCGGAGGGAATTGCCCACCAGCTACCAGGACCCAGAAAGAAAAACAAAACAAAATCTGCAGCGAAGCTGTGGGGAACCTGGAGAAACAGAATCGGCCAAGCTCAAGTCCTCTTCCTGTTGGGGCTCCCTCTGGAGACCTAAAGAGGTGTGTCCGTGTCCACTAGAAGAGACGCGCCTGCCCCGCTGCCAGGTGGACGTCTCCATGGAGGACTCCAAAACGGCCAATGGTGTGCTTTTCAAAGATGAAATCATCAGTCTCACACTGATGATTACAAAATAAATAAATATTGTATTTAATTCATCCACTAACGAGAAAGCAGTAAGATGTTAAAATACTTAGTAATAGATGCAAAAGAGGAAGGGGGGGAGCAGAGGAATGAGCACAGAGCTTGGTCAGTCTCACGCCCTTGACTCCTAGAATCGCTTATTCTGGTAGCTTTTTTGTGCATTCTGTTCCATGTTCTGCAAAGCCTGGCCTGCGGTCTGCTCACGAAGGCAGCGTCACTTCTTCTTTCCAGTCTGGATGTCTTCCATTTCTTTTTCTTGCTTTATTGCACTGGCACTTCCTGTGCAGAGCCTCCAGTGCGGTGTGGGACGGTGGTGGTGAGAGTGCCCGTCCTTGTCTTTTTTCTGATATTTCACCCTTAGGTATGATGTGGACTGTACATAGGGTCTTATAGTAGATTCCCTTTATCAAGTGAAGAAAATTCTTCTCTGTTTTTAATGAATGAGAGTTCTTATAAAGAATGGATGTTAAAGCTGGGCACGGTGGCACACACCTGTAATCCCAGTGACTCAGGAGGCTGAGGCAGGAGGATTGCAAGTTCAAAGCCAGCCTCTGCAACTTAGTGAGGCCCTTAGTAACTTAGCAAGACCCTGTCTCAAAATAAAATATAAAAGTTCTGGAGATGTTGCTCAGTGGTTAGGTACCCCTGGGTTAAATCCTTGATACCAAAGAAAGAAAGAATGTCAATTCTTGTCAAATGCTTTTCTTGGTCTATTGAGATTTTATTAGCGTAAATTTCCTTTTTGGATTGTTCATTGCTAGTGTGTAAAAGCACAGCTAATTAGGGTGAGAATGTAGCTCAGTAGTAGAGCACTTGCTTAGCATCTGTAAAGCCTGGGTTTGATCCCAAGCACCAAGAAAAGATTAAAATTAAAAATAAGTGAAATAAATAAAAGTAGTTACGTCCAGGAAGATGGAATAGACAGACCTTGTCCATTCCTCCAGGAACACTGAAGGGAAGCCTGTCTTCCTTTCTGCAGGAGAGATAAAGGCAGCTTGGCTAAGGGTTTCAGAATCCCTTCTGTGTTCACCCAGACACGGGGTTGGGATGTCTGGATTTTCTTCCTGCCTTATGTATCCAGGACTGGGTGCCAGAGAAGTCAGCAACCTGGAGTTTTCAACAGGAGCAGAAGGAAAAGAAAAAAACCCCAACACAAGTCAGCTTGCTGTAGTCTAAGAATCTGGAATGAAGCAGCCTGCCAAACAAGGTGTGTAGGAAATCAAACGCCACAGCCAACACCGCCATCCACCCATCCAGATGCCATGCACGCATGTGCCAAAGCCGGCGTGGGCCCCTTCCTCATGAGGAGGTGCCCAGGGACCTGCTAGGATGAGGCCAGAGACAGCCAGGGAGCAGAGGAGGGGGGAAGCTGGCAAAGACCAACTAAGCGAATGGCCCCAAATCGGTAGTGTCTCAACCACCAACTGGACCACCGTTCAGATGTCTTTAAGAAGCTGAGATAGTATAGATTCACAGGCAGCGGTGGTGACACAAGGGATCTGTGCCTTTCAGCCAGCTCCTCCCAAAACTGTAACATTTGAAAAACTACAAGACAATTTCACACCAAGACACTGAGAATGATACGGTCACTAGACAAAAGCCACCCACCCCGCACTGCCCTTTAGAGCCACAGCCTTTCCCTCCTGCCTCATTCTCTTTTCCTGACCTCTGGCAACCACCAGAATGTTCTCCAGTTCTATAATACTGTTTTAAACTATTATATACACGAATTACGCAATATTCGGCCTTTAGGGCCTGGCTTTTCGCATCAGCAAAGTTGTCTGGGTATTCGCTGGCCCCTTTCTTGGCTGAGTAGTATTCCACTGAATGGATGTACCACAGTTTATTCATTCATGGAAATATATCTGGGTTGTTTCTAGTTTGAGGCTATTACAAATAAACCCATTATAACTGTGTAGGTACAGTTTTTTGTGGGGTCATTAGTTTTCATTTCTCTGGGATTAATAGCCAGGAGTGTAATTACTGGGTTTAATGACAGTTGTAAATTTAGTTTTTTAAGCAACTGCCTAATTGAATTCCAGAACGGCTGCACTGTTTTCCCCTCCCATACGCTTCCAAACGTTTCCTTTCCTGGCAGTGCGTGCCTGAGCTAGTTTTTATGCATCCTATTTACTTGTGAGGCTGTTACTACTTTTTGCTTCAGTCATTCTACCAAGTGTGTAGTGATACCTCGTTGTGGCTTTAATTTACATTTTCCTAACAGCTAAAGATTCCTCAAGTGCTGATTTGCCATCTGTACATCGTCCTTGGTGAAACACCTTTTCAGTCTTTTGTCCTGCTTTCTAATTGTTTGGCGTTTTGTACAATTGTTCTGTTTTTTGGTACCAAGGATTAAACCCACAAAGGGGTGCTCTACCACTGAGCTACATGCCCAACACTTTTTATTTTTTGAAACAGGGTCTCACTTAATTGTCCAGAACTGGCCTCAAACTTACGATCCTCCTGCCTCGGCCTCCTGAGTCTTTGGGATTGTAGATGTCCACCACCATGCCCATCTGTATTGTTGAGTTTTGAGAGTTCATACCTATCAATCACAATATGAATTCTTTGTCAAGGTATGTGGTTTGAAAATATTTTTCCTGGTCTATAGATGATCTTTTTATAACAGTATCATTTGTAAAGTGAAAGTTTTTCATTTTGATGAAACCCAAGTTATCTATTTGTCTTTTCGGAAACTGAACCCTTTGCCTAGGTTCTGAAGGGTTTCTCTTATTGCTTTTCTAAGTTTTATGGTGGTGTTTTGTTTTCACAATCCATAATGAGTTAATTCTGTGGAAAGCATGATGTTTAGCTCAAGGCTCACGTGTTTTGACCTGTGGATGTCCAGAATTGCTTTTTCACCTTCTCAAAAATGATTTGGGGGGAGGAAGGAGCTATGGTTCAGTGGTTGGAGCACTTGCCTGGCATGTGTAAGGACCCAGGTTCAAACCCCAGCACCACATATATAACTAAGTGTCAGAGAAACGAAGGCCAGATGAAAAAAATAAATAAAATTGATTCTCTCTCTCTCTCTTTTAAAAAAGAATGATTTGGGGATAAATAAAATTGATTCTCTTTCTCTCTCTCTCTTTTAAAAAAGAATGATTTGGGGGCTGGGGGCTCATCTCAGTGGTGGAGCACTTACCCAGCACGTGAGATGTCCCAGTTTCCATCCCCAGCACTGGAAGAAAGAGAGAGAAAGAGAGCAGGAGTGAGAGGAATGAATGAATGAACGAATTGATTAAAGAATTTGAGAGTCTATTTCTGAGTTCTGCATTCTGTTCCTTTGGTCTACGTGTCTTTCCCTCTACCAACCAGTGCTGGGCACCGTAGCTATAGAGTGCGGTTGGCCAATTCCTTCCATTTTCTTCTTTTTTCAATTAAAAATCCACAATAAAATCCTTTCACTGCTTGCCAGAATGGCTTAAAGACCCCGACAACACCGGACTTTGGTGAGGACGTGGGGCTCACGCACACTGCTGGTGAAGAACTCAGGTAGACGAGCTGCTAGGGAACGCGAGCTCCCGCCAGCACGCGCTGTGGACCCCAGGTCTGTCCCCAGAGAAATGCAGACACATTCACCCAGACACATGTCAAAGAAGGCTCCTGGCACCCCAGTCCACATCCCCAGACTGGAAACAATCCAAATGTCTATCAACATTCAAAAGGTTGCCCTAGAATGTTGGTTTTGTCCCAGGTACACTGGAATGCCTTACAGCATGCGAGGCGGCGCCACACAAATGCACGTCCGCGTCTGCCCGCAGATCTGTAGACCGCGATGTCACACGTTAATAAGGATGCTTAGGGATGCTGACATCTAGCAAGGTTCCATGTGCATTTACACTCACGGGAGTCAGTAAGGACACCCAGGTAAGGAAAGGGGAGCTAGACTCACACACACACACGCACCTTTTCAGCAAAAACGGGGGAAATAGAACCAAGTTTAAAATTTTCTCTTGGGGCCCGAAGAGGTATAAGTCATATGTTTTAAATTATGAAGTCATTCAGGGCTGGAGCAGTGGCTCAGCGGTTACAGCGCTTGCCTGGCATGCATGAGGATGCAGGTTCGAACCCCAGCACCACATGCACAATGAAGTGTTGGAGCAACGAAAGTCACATGTAAAACTGATTCTCTCTCTCCCCCTCTCTTTAAAAATAAAAATATAAATTATGAAGTCACTCTAGGTTCCTTGACATCTGCTAGAAAAGAGATAAAGCAAGCATTTACTGAAGTCTACCATAAGCAATGGTATGGACAGGACATAGGGTTCTTTCTAGGGGAAGAGGAATCGCCTTTACTGAGTGGAGATGTGGAAAACTGTTTCCACACAGTTATGTGAACCATCACATGGCCAAAATTCAATATCGATAGGATAGCTTTGAATCCTTATAAAACATTCCTCCCACACACACCCGTCTGTTCTAGGACTGAATAAATCTGTTAGTTTCCAGAAGTTGGTAAACACTGCAAAGCTCGTTTCAAAGCATATGGCAGATATTTAGCAAAGGCCTGGGCTTCTTCCTCCCAAAACAACAGTATGACTTAACAGCAAAACGGAGAGCTTTCAAACTGCTCCAATATAATATTCTCCCGATTTCACAGAATGGAAATCCATATTTTAGGTGGCTGAGACCCAGTGGCCGCAGGAATGGTTCCTTAGCACAGTTGTGGGTTAGTGGCATTTTCTTTGGTTAGCATACTTCATGATTTACATGTTTATACACATTTTTCCATTGTGCCTAACTTTAAATTTTTAAATTAGAAAAATTAAGTATGGACGTTTTCCAAATTCCTTGATAGAAGTCACAGCTTTTGGGGTGGGGAAGAGTAGCAGCCCTGCAGTCACACGCCAGCTTTACAGATGGGAAACTGAACCAAGACAGGACAAGACTTTGCCAGGATTACACAATTTAGGGACAAATGACAGCCAGGATTGATTTCTCTCTCAGATGCACAAATCAAACCTTGTGAAATCAGATTCTCACAGTTTCATACTTGTTTGGAAAAAATGTGGGTCACTAGCCTGCTGGACAAGTTCACGTTCAAAGACCCACGTGTGAGCAAGGAAAGAACAGGACATTAGTGGCACCGGGCCCTGGCAAAACCACGAGGCTGCGTACAGGTTCCTTGGGTCCTGGCTCACAAAAGACCTGAGAGAACTGGAGTAGGCTGGGCGCGGTCCCCAGGCGCCAGTGGTCCTGAGTGGACATGCCTGGAAACGGCTGCCAACCCTGGCTCCCGGGTACACCGGAGCGTTTAGGAACAGTAGCTGCACTTGTAGAATTACGGTGGGGACACGGGCTTCCTGCCCTCTTGGATCTTCTTTTCCCACTCCACGTGTTCATTATCAACCTAACACAACGCTGACTTTGTGAAGGCTGATCAGGTGCGACTGCTCTTCTGTTATCCTGATGACGTTCAGTTACTCCTTTCACACAACCAAAGCGTCAAAGTGGGAAACTTTGATAAGAGTCCTTTGACTTATTAATGTGGAATAAAACAAATATGGACGTCGATCACTTAAACCATGGTTATAATGAAAGAACCCAGAAAATGGTGGCTCAGGGGCTGGAGTGGCTCAGCAGTTACAGCGCTTGCCTGGCCTGTGTGAAGATGCGGTTCGAACCCCAGCACCACGCACACAACAAAGGGTCGGATCAATGAAAGCCACATGAAAAACTAAATAAAATTGATTCTCTCTTTCTCTCGCTCTCTGTCCCACCCCTAAGTGAGTTGCTGCCCACTGTCAACACAATTTAAAAACAAAAGGTATTTATCCCATGTAGGTCTTTTCACAAAAGCATTTGGGTAAATAGCGCACGAAAAGTGTTCAATATCACTGCTTTGTTCCAGGTGAGTTCTTCACATTCAATAAATTCTTATTATAGTAGAAAGAAGTGCAGAGAATATTGTCCCTTTAAGAGTTCACAGTTACTAGGATATAAGCGCTCTGTCTCAGAGAATGATTTGGACTCTCTCATTCAGCCAATGAAAGTTTCCCACCCTTGACGTGATGCTCTTTACGGTGCCATCTGTGACAGTAAAAGACTAGAAAGTCCCTAATTAGGGGATCAGTTAAATATATTTTTGTACATCCAGCTGATAAGAAGTTATGCAGCTGGGGCTGGAGCGGTGGCTCAGCGGTTGGGGCGCTTGCCTGGCGTGCGCAAGTAACGTGAGTTCGAATCCCAGCACCCACGTACACAACTAAGTGTCAGAGCAACGAAAGCCATGTGAAAAACTCAATAAAAATTGATTCTGTCTCTCTGTCCTCTCACTGTCCTTCTCTCTTAAAAAAAATTATGCAGCTTTTAAAATAAATGTGGTAGATCCACTGAGCTACTGACCTAGGTCCTTAAAAGTCATGAACTCATTTCCCATCTTCCATGTGGCTGAAGCTGTGACTGCGTATCCAGGCATGGTTACCTCCAGAGCGCGCGGGCAGGGGTATGGGGCGTTTTTACTGCTTCAGTTTTACCATGTGCATAAATTTAAAAAAAAACTTTAAAAAGTAGACAAAACAGAAACTCAGCTTCTCTGGCTCATCGCTAACGTGGAGAAATACCCTGCAGCACGGATGCTTTTCCTTTCTGAAAGTCCCTGGTTGCACCTAAGTTCTTGCCCACCGCACAGAGCCCATCTCTTGTCCTCCAGGTTTGCGCACTGGCCTCTGCTCTGTAGCCCCCACTTCACCCAGCAGTCAGGCCAGGTGCTGGTCCCACCTTGGCTGTGATCGCAAAGGTTCCTCCCAATCTCGCCTGCCCTCAAGGTGACGCCTGAGCACACAGGTGCTGCCCTAGGACTCCAGGGAGTGTCAAGGTGACCACGCCTTGCCATCGCTGAGACCCACACACTCCTGCACACTAGCATCTGTGAGCTCCGGGTGCATCTTCTGCTGACCAGGGCGCACTCGCAGATGCCAGCAGGCAGGCCCCATCGAACTCAGCTCTGAAATCGGCACAGTGGGTGCCAGGGACGGAAGAAACCTCCAGCTGTCATTTTAACCCCCAGGAACAAAAGAGCTATAGTGTTTTGTGAGTTTTCATCACCGTGACCAAAATATTCCACGAGAATGACTTAGAGGAGGGAAAGTGTACTTGGCTCTCGGTTCCAGCGCCTCATCCAAGGTCAGGGTAGGCCGTTGCTCTGGACAACATGGAGGCAGAAGGGCACAAAGACAGCAGCCAGGAAGGAGAAAGGGCAAAGGGCTTCAGGGAAGATGACGTGACCCATCTCCTCTAGCCACTTGCAGCTGCCTGGAGCTCCACACGGTTAGTCCAAATTAGGACATTCCCGCATTAACACAGCAGCTTTGTGGGGACCCCTCATATCCAAACCATACCACGTAGGTTTCAGGTGACGTGCCTATGTGCTTGGCTAAAGCAGAGGGCATCACTATAAAGATGGGCTACGGTGCTTGTGCTTCCTACAGATGCTTTCAGGAAATGCTGGACCTTCGCACTCATATTGGCACAGAGAATAAGGCTGGGTGAAAAGGCAGGACCATCAACAACTGAATTCAAAGTGATCTGGAAAAGCAATGCCCGAAGTTTTAGGTGCTATACCCAACGTCCGTCCACTAGATCCTGCATTACCGTTGCCCAAGTGAACGGCGAGCTACATCCAGCAAAGTCGAAGAATCCCTCGATGAGATATACAATTTCCAAGTAACAAGGAAGTAATATTTCTAAACTGTTTAAATGAATTTTTCTTCCTTTCTTGAGTAGAACATAAAAATAATGGTGCATATTACAAATCATGTATTTTTAACGAGGTATTTCACGAACATGAAAATGTTGAGAAAGCACCTCCTTAGGGGTGGCAGGGTAAGTAGTACTTGTTCAGGTTAATTTTTCCGTACTACAACTGAAATTTCAGACAAGGGATTCTGTAGACATTATATCACATACTCCCAGTGTAATCCAACGCACTGGAGAACTCTCATATTTGAAAGAGCACAGCCTCTCATCCTGCCCTGCATGCTGCCAGTAGCCAGAAAAGTGCATGCTCTGCAGCAGCAGACGAGTGTCCCTGACAACCGTAAGCGGTGCTGAGCCAGGGTGCTGAGCCAGGGTGCTGGAGAGCAGGTCATGGAGGAGGCAGCTCATCGGGGACCTCCAGGACTGCACCCCTGGCCAACACTGGCCTTGCCAGAAACAAGCCTTTCAGAAAGCGCTGGAAGCAACCGGAGAGAGGATCCTGAAAGCCGCCAGCCTTAGCTTTTGGCACACAGGGTCTGGGGTGAAGTATCCATGGACTGTGTCGTGGTGGCTCAAATCACTGTAGCTTAAGCACCTTGGAACTGGAGGCCACCCCCTCCCTCTTAGTTAACCTATCAGGGGACTCCAAAGTGGCTTTACCATCCAAAGTGAATCTGGAGCTTGTGAATGTGCAGAAGGAAAGCTCAGATCCTGGCTAAGATTGACAAAGCAGGGGCTGGAGCAGTGGCTCAGCGGTTATGGCGCTTGCCCGGCATGCTCGAGTACACGGGTTCAAACTCCAGCACCACGAACACAGCTAAGTGTCAGAGCAAAGAAATCATGTGAAAAACTCAATAAAAATTGATTCTCTGCCTCTCTCTCACTGTCCTTCCTTCTCTCTCTCTCTCTCACCTGTTATTAAAAGTATCTATATTTGAGGGCTGGAGCAGTGACTCAGAAGTGGCTTAGTGGTTACGGTGCTTGCCTGGCATGAGAAGGAACTACATTTTGCCATCTCACCTACAACCCTAAAGGTCATATATTTAAATTGGATGGAAAAGTTCTTTTAGGACCTTCCCTCTGGAGGAGAAACGGTCACCTGCCCCATTCAGCCACCTTGCAGTCAAGCATTCTGGTGTGCATGTTGAAGACTGGAGAAGACCATTGTCAGAAACACAACTAGATCATCTTCATAAAATGTGACTTAAAAACAGGCCTACTACCTCATGAAGTTGTATCCCTGCAACCTTTTAAAGAAGTAAACACTTTTAAATAAATCTAATCATATTGAGGTAAATAAACATTACCAAGGTTGACAGTGAAGTCGAATTTCATTTTAATTCATCTTTTTCTGAATGGGAATTTGACTCCGTAAAATTAAGAGACAAATCGATGTTTCTGGCCTTGGACCCAGTATCTGTACCTCTACATTTGCAAGTACAGCAGTCAGTGGAAAGACTGCATAATCATGATATTTCATTCAAGGGATTTGCGGGTGCGGGGGGGCGGGGGAGGGTTGTTTGTTGTTGTTGTT
This sequence comes from Aplodontia rufa, assembly GCA_004027875.1. Classification (NCBI taxonomy): domain Eukaryota; kingdom Metazoa; phylum Chordata; class Mammalia; order Rodentia; family Aplodontiidae; genus Aplodontia; species Aplodontia rufa. The sequence goes on along the minus strand of PVKS010006931.1, from coordinate 40,323 downwards.
GTGGTACCAGAGATTGAACCAGGGGTATTTACCACTTGAGACGCATCCCCAGTCCTTTTTACATTTTATTTTTTAGACAGGCTCTCACTAAGTTGCTTAGGGCCTAAATTGCTGAGGCTGTCCTTGAACTTGCAATTGTCCTGCCTCAGCCTCCCCAGTCACTGGGATTACAGGCACGCACTATCACACCTGGCTTATGCAGCTACTTTTAAGTAGCAAATATTAAACTACATTAAGCTACTTTTACTGCACAGAAGACTGAAGAATATTTTAAACAGCCTTTATATACTAGGTGACAAACAAGGGAGTCTTCTTTGTGTGTGTGATTCTGGGGATTGAACCCAGGGCCTCCAGCCTCGGCCTCCCAAGTAGCTGGGATTACAGGCATGCTCCACCATACCTGACTGGGAAGATACTTTTTATTATAAATCTTTAAAATTTGTTAGTATAAACACTTAAATGAAAAGATTTAAAATGTTGAAAAACACTCTGCCCCTCACCACAGTGACAAACAGGTGATCCAGCCTAGTGGAGATGACAAAATACTATTAGCAGCTGGGCATGGTGAAGCTGCCTGTAGTCCCAGCTCCTTGAGGGCCCAGGTAGGAGGATCCATTGAGGCTAGGAGTTCAAGAGCAGCCTGGGCAGAGGAGCGAGACCCCCGCCTCCAGCAAAGCAAAGCACGATTAGCACCCACCACTGAGTGCTGAGACAGGACAGGAACACAGCCCCGCCGTCTGGTGACCACAGCCACCAGGGCGTGTGGAGCCGCGCGAAGGTGCACAACAGCACCACCAGGCACACACACAGCAGGACTAATGCACACGGGCAGCCGTGCAAACCTCTAAGATGAAAGGGCTCAGCAGAGGCACAATCCAAAACACTTACTGTGGGAAGCCCTGTTTTTTTCTTCTTTTTTTAAAAAACTTTTTATTAAGGAATTGGGTTATTGTACAATCATAAATGCATTTAAAGTCACAGTGTGATAGGCATCTACTCTTAAATGCTTTTCCCTTCTAAGTGACCTTTCGATCACCTCCTCCCAACAGAAAGGCAGGCATTTGACAGTAAAACACAGGGTCATCCCTGGGATCCCGTGCCAGGCACCACTGAGACGCCAAGGGGTTTCAGCCTCCAAGGGCAAAGTGTCAGGATCGTGCACGAGAGCCGTAGATCTCCACAGGTTCCCACTCTTCCAAGTCCCCCGAGGTGCAGAAGCCGCTTAGAACAAAGCCCTCAAAGGGCCCCACAAGGAGGTCCTGAAGGAACCTGGTGGGGACGCCTGTGCCCAGAGCCTGAAATCACTCCAGCCAGCTGCTTCTTCCCTTCTCAGAGAAGAAAAACGCTAATGTCTCCTTCTGTTAAGATGATTAAGTAAACTTCAGAACTTTCAAACTATAAACAAGAACACATAAAGTAACTTCAAAACCCAATTATCAGGCAGGAGCAGTGGCTCAGTGGTTATGGCACTTGCTTACCCGGCATGCGCAAGAATTGCAGATTCCAGCCCCGGCACCACGTACACAGTGTAGTGTCTGAGCCATGAAAGCCACATGAAAAACTAAATAGATTCTCTGCCCGATCTTAAACGCCCCCCCAAACTGTTTACACAGTTCAACATTCATAGCACTTATAGCTGAAAGATGCATACAACCAGAATGTTACTCAACAGAAGGATAAACAAAAGGATCCATCCATACAATGGAACAGTATTTAGCAAAGAAAAAAAACTGGAGTATTTACGCACAGTTCACGGATGGATGCCAAGAACAGCAAGCTTCATCAAAGCAGCCACTTGTGGAAGACCACACCACACTCACGTGGTGTCCTGAAGTGGCAGATCGACCCGCAGAAGCAGGGGGGTGGCCACCTTGGGTCGAGGGCGTACCCGTGGCTTTTGTGGGGGCGTTGAAATGTCCTAAAACCATCCTGCATTAATGGGCACACAACTCTAGTATAGTGAAAACCACTGAACCGTAAGTTTTAAATGAGTATTTTATGGAATGTGAACTATATCCAATAAGGCATAAAAAAGAATTCAGAAAATAAGTTCTGTGCATGTAACTCGATTACATAAAGTGGAGAACAAAACTAAATGTAACTGAAAACTCAATGATCTAAACTTTCTCCAGTTAAGTCAAATGGATTTTAAACCCAGTTATACCTCCAAAAAACTCACTTTGCAACCTCACAGTTCAAATTCCAAATGCATAACACATTTATTGCCCTCAACACATAATAGAAAAGCCTTTTAATCCTCTGTGGTTGTTAAAATTAATCCACAATTCTGAGGATTGAGGTGTTTCACTTCCTGGGGCAGCCAGAAGAGTTGGCCCGTGTGTGCAGAGGGTTCCGAGCAGTCCTGCTGCAGAACAGGAGCGGGGCCCTAAGAAGAAAGCACTCTGTAGGAAACAGTGGCAGCTGGGACCCGGTCCACACCCATGGGCTATCGCAGCGTCACCCCCACTACTTAGCTGGGTGGAGCTCTGAAACCTGCACATTTATTATTTATTTTGAAGGACAGTGAGAGAGACAGAGAGAGTCAATTTTTATTGAGTTTTTCACATGGCCTTGGCTGCTCCAACACTTAGTTGTGTACATGGGTGCTGGGGTTTGAACCCGGGTACTTGCACATGCCGGGCAAGCACCGTAACCACCGAGCCACTGCTCCAGCCTGAAACCTGCACATTTGGACCAGCTCCCTGGGGTCACTGAAGGGGCCAGCTCAGGAGCTCTAGTGCTGGAAGATTCCACTAGCTCGCTGACAGGAGAAGAATGGACACGAGAGAGTGCTGCCCTTCTCTTGCTACAGCATCTTAGATATTCTTGATTTCCTTTTTTAAAGCAATTCAATCAATTTTTATTAATTTTTTTTAATCTGATCTTCTTCGCTCGGACAGTTGTGAGGTTTGAACCTAGGTTCTCGTGCATGCCACGCAAGCACTGTAACTGCTGAGCCACCGCTCCAGCCCCTACCTGTCTTCTTATAGGAAGGGCTAACTTTTGAAGAGGTGAACGTGGCGAGCATGGGATTTGCGCAGCAAACATGTTTTATGTTCTGGTGGGAAAGTAAAGAATACCAAGGGTGGCCAGGCACGGTGGCACACGCCTGTGATCCCAGCAACTAGGGAGGATCGTAAATTCAAAGACAGCATCGGCAACTTAGCAAGGTCCTAAGCAACTTAGTGAGGCCCTGTCTCAGAATAAAAAAAAAAAGGGCTGGGGATGTGGCTCAGTGGTTAAGCACCCTCGGGTTCAATCCCAGTACCAAAAAAAAAATGCCAAGTGCACCTTTGAACTCAGTCTTTAAAATGTAATCTTCGTTCGCTGGTCAAGAGAATAATGGAGACTAAGGGGTGATATTTAAATCAAATTTAATTCAATACAAATGCTACATGCTTCCACCTTCCCCGCAGTGGTCACCTCATCCCTATTATGATAGGGTCTTCATCCCAAGGACTGAGCCGCATGTGTTTGGACACACAGCAAAGGCTGAGAAGTCCTCCCTCCAAACCGACAGCATTTTGGAAATACCTAAACTAATACCATTCTCCACCCAGTAGTTCAACATGAGACCTTCAGCTCCAAAGAGCACAGGTTCCCTGGGGTCCTGTCGGCCTCCCAGGGTGATCCAAGACGCAGGGGCTCCTCCTTTGATGCCTTCAGTTGGCCTGGGCGACTCTGGCGTCCGAAGCCTGGAAGTTCATCATCGCAGTCACCAGCTCCGGAAGACCAAAGTCGTGTCTCCACCCCCAGTCCTTCCGTGCACCGCTGTCATCCAGGGTCATGGGCCAGCTGTCCGCTGCAGAGAGGCACAGAAGTGCAGTTTCGGTTGTTCGGGCTATGGATTTACAAAAGGTCTCGAGCATTTTATATGAGGGTTGATCGTACAAGGGACAAAAGAGGGAATCAGCCCTAGAGTGGAGCAGGACAACTTCTACACACGTGCAAACTCAGGTGAGCCTCGACCAGACAACTGCTGTCCGACACCGATTTTCACGTATACCTCACAATTTTCGAGGGATCTTACACCCGAGGGAACCACAGAGTGGCAGAGCATGAAAACCCCGGGCTGCTCCCATCTCCACTGCTTTCTTCTCCCTTGCTTTACATTTAAACTATAAGATGCCGCTAAGCTGTTTGGAATGGAATCATCTTCCCCATCTGGATGCCACTTCTCAGACCGAAGCGTCTGCTGGCCGAGCTAACAGCTAACTCTGCACACGTGGCTGGGCTGAGGAGCAGAGCTGGGTGCTCCTGCCTGCCCTTCTGCCTTTCAAGGCCTGGTCCCCAGAGGACTCAGGGGTCCCACTGCGCGGGTTTGGGTGGTTACCCACCTATGGCCTGCAGTGCAGGATTCACACTGTAAGTGATCTGGAACTCTGGCAGGTGCTTGAGGATCTCCTGGGCCAGCTCCTCAGGTGTGAAGCTCATGGCATTGATGTTGTAGGTCCTCATGGAGAGGGACTCCGCAGGCGCCTCCATGACTTCCAGAGTGGCCCTGAGGCAGTCGTCGATGTACATCATCGGGAGCCTGGTGCTGGCCTTCAGGTTGCACTCGAATTTGCCAGTCCTTGTGGCGTGGTGGAAAATCTGGACCGCGTAGTCTGAAAGAGCCCATCGAGGGGTTTTCGCACGTCAAAGCCGCGGAAGCCTCTTGGACCAAGGCAGCAGTGCTGCCACCTTTTAGGGTGAGAACCTCTGAGGCTCTTAAAGTCATGGGACTCAAAAGAGGTGTGGTTAATGCAGCTTGTAACACGACTGTCTCACATAGTTAACTGAAAAACTTTAAAAAGGTGCGATTAAGCTCAAAACTGACAAGAACGAACCTATTACGTCTTAACATGCACGGTATTTTATGAGAAAAATACAGCTTCCAAACAAAATTTACTGAGAAGACCAGCCTGTTCTACGCTTTAAGAGACACCTGGGCCTCGCAGGAGCCAGCTGGCACGTCCTACCTGCTCCTGTGCTCAGCCCGTTCCGCTGTAGCACACACGTCTGGGAAACCCCACCGTGTGCTTGTAAAGGGAGAAGGAAAATGGCCAGTAATGTCCCTGCGTTGATACGAAGGTAGTGTTGCCCTCTGGATCCCTTGGGAGGGTCCAAGGAAGCCCAGGAACCACTGGGCCACACTTGGAGAGGCTCCACTTGAAGCCAGCTTAAACAAAACCGAAGCCTCCTTTAAAGTCCCTGGGATTTTGTCAAGTGTTTCTAAACAGTACCCCAGGACCCCTGAATGGGCAGGAGTCCAACACGAGAGCAGAGGAACGTCACACACGCCCAGGCTAAAATACCACCTCGATTTTCACAGAGCTTTGGCGCTCTGCCAAGAAACAAGGACTACACTCAGGGAAAGTGAGTGCTGGGCTCCTTGGGTCTTCTACACCAGGAGCAACAGCTTTGTCCTCCAGGAGAACCTGCCTTACTCCAGCGCCTGGGGGCCAAGGCCAAGCTGACCCACAGCTGCAGCGTGTGCTGCCCCAAGCCAGGGCGAGTCGACAGGGTCCCACCCTGTCCCACCAAGGACACACACTCCTCAGGTGTCACACATAGAGACAGCCTCTCACCACAGAGCCCTGCTTCCCCGCAATAAGAGCCTCTCTTTCATGTAACAGCATTCGGAAACGTCTTACCAGTTGTTCCTCCCCCAGGCTGCGAGTCCGCGGATATGATTCCAGGGTACCTCAGGCAGCGGAAATCCAGTCCGTACCGGTAATTATAGTACTAGGAAAAGGAGAGAGCAGACTCAAAAAGAATCTTTAAATTACAAGAAAGAAAAAAAAAGTGTGAATATCATGCCATGCAGCCGTATTAAAATACTCCCAAAGAAAATCAAGCATTAGAATTTCCAAAGGTCACTCACGGTCTTTCATAAACAGGCTTAGATTTTTATCTCCAAAGAATCACCACCTTTGTGTTTGGCCAACACTGAACAAGCCAGCCTCCAGGGGTCTGCCACCTTCTCAGGGAGGCAGTTAGGGCTCACGGTCCTGAACAACTCTACCGCAGACCCGCAAAGAGTGGAAGGGTGGGGGTGGAAGAAGCAAGAACAGTGGCCAGATAGCAGCTGAAGGACTGGACATCGACTCAAATCTACTATAGAGTTAAAGGCAGCAGTTTAGACACCAAACAGGAAGTTTCAAAGTCACCACCAATAACTCCCAATACTGAAACATGGTGCACAGGAACAGGATAACCACAAGCCAAGGCTGCAGAGCCATTTGCCATGCTCAGAAGTGCCAAGTGTCACTGTGGCTGCAGAGAAGACACCCAGCCACAGCCCAGCCCCTAGGGTGCCTGCCTGGGGGCTGGGTGGGAAGGAAACTGGGAACGGCAGTCAGCAACCTTGCCAGGGTGCTTACCTCTCCCATGAGCTCAGCGTGGACCTTGGACACCCCGTAGATGGTCCTGGGCCTCTGGGTGCAGAGGTCGGGGGCTGGGTTCCGGGGAGAGCTAGGTCCAAAAGCCGCAATGGTGCTGGGCACAAACAAGCGCAGGCGGTACTCGGCCGCGACATCCAGGATGTGATGCATCCCTGAAGGGACAGACACCATAGAATCACAGACCCTCTCAAAGAGCGGCAGCGCAGATCCCGCGAGCCAGGCACTCACCAGTGATGTTCACAGCTCTCGCCAAGGGCACGTTTGCTTCTCCAGCTGCGCTGAGCAGAGCACCGTAGTGGAACAGCCAGGTGATGCGGTTGTTCACCACCATCTCCCGGAGACCCTTGTAATCCAAGACATCGGCATAAATGAAGGGGCCTGCAGAACCACAGCACGGAAAAGTGGGCCTCTGAAGAGCTAAACAGACCCCACACGTCTGGCCAATCTCACTGGCATGGACTTGGTAACTGGACCAGCTCGGCACCAGGAAGTATCTTTCATTTGGAGTTGCAGGCCCCGTCACTCACAGCTAACAACGACTGTTGCTCCTGCAAGGACTGTCTGTGCCAGGAACTGAGCCCTGGTCTAGGTGTGGTTCCTTCTCGTACCCTTGGAGCTAGGCACATTTCACTAGTGAGGAAACTGAGGCACAGAAGCTGAGCAGCTGGCCAAGATTAAAAAGAACAAGTGGAAGAAGTGGGCATCTGCCCCCTCCACCAGCCCCAGTTGGCACTGCTGATGCCAACTCCAGCTGCCTGGTCACCTTGCTCTGCTTAAAAGTTGCACATTTTAAAAGGAATAGAGAAATGGATTTTTAGCGATCCATCTTGTACATAAGAATCATAAACATGAGTCCTTCATACCCAGTTACACCAGAGGCAGAGACGATTCTGTTCAATGCCAGCTTCCCCCACTGAGAGCAGATTGCTGCTCTGCCCACGGTACACAGCAAAAGGCTAACACTGACCCAGGAAGGACTGACAGATGTGATCAAGATGCTTTTGAGGAAGTAGAAGAGTTCACTGGAAGTTTGAGATTTTTTTTGTGCATGCAGTAACTTAAAGAGCAATTCTACTTTATAACATCCCAATTATTGTCTCCAAGTTTTGTTTGTGTTCCACATTTTTATTTTTATTAAACAGTTATTGTAATCATAAATGCATATAAAGTAACAATATGATATGCATATGTTTTTAAACCAGAATTACCCCATCGCCCATACCCCAATCTCTTGATTCTTCTATATTTCACCCCTACAAGGGATATAAATGCTTAGATTGTGATTTTACGGTATTCAAAGATTGCATAAGTATTATCGGATTCTCAGAGGGGTAAAGAGTATGCTACATTGTTGATTGTCTCCCTAGATCCCTCCATATCCCCCCCGCCATATCTGTGGTTCTCCTAGATTATGTGTTGCTATGCCCAAGCCTGGGTTTAGCTCCAGCCTCCACAAATGAGTGAAAATGTTCGACCCTTAACTCTCTGGGATTGGCTAACTTCACTCAGCATGATTTCTTCCATTGCCATCAATTTACTTTCAAGAGCCACACTATCGTTGTTTCTAATAGCCAAGTAGCACTCCATTGTATATATATCCCACAGTTTTTGGCTCCATTCATCCAGTGAGGGGCATCTGGGTTGGTTCCATAATTTAGCTATTGTAAATTGTATCTCCAAGTTTTTAAAGTTCCTTTTCCTTACCACAGAACTTGATTTGTCTGCTCTGAGCCAAAAAGCTAACTAAAAACTCAAATGACAGGAATCAAAGTTTTTATTCCAAATATATTATTCTGTATAATATCAAAAGATATTATCCTAAAACTTCAAGTTCCAAAGACCTCTTTTTTAAGATCACTTCAACAGCAGCAGCATTAAAAATATACAATACTTAAAACAACAACAACAACAACAACAAAAAAAACAATACTTTTGCAAGGTGCAGCGGTATACACGTATAATTCCAGCTACTGAGCTGAGGCAGTAGGATTGCAAATTCAAAGCCAGCCGCAGCAAGACCCCGTCTCAAAATAAAATATAAAAAGGGCTGGGGATGTGGCTCAGTGGTAAAGCACCCCAGGTTCAATCCCTAGTACAAAAAATAAAAATAAAAAATGGCACACACTGATCCCCAAGCCACCTCTTTAACCACACTTTGAAAATTAAAGATAGAAACAGCAGCAAGCCCCTCTCAGTCGCTTACCACTACGGAAGACATGATCAGGGGGCTTCCTTATGTCCGACAAAATCACATTGTCCTTCCCAAATCGTTTCCTAAGGGGAAATTCAAAACATGTAAGTCGGCAACCTCGAGGATATAACAGCTCCTACGAGACAGCAGTTTCCCGTCAGCCTCCTTCCTCCTCGCCTTGCTTCTCTCATGCCCAGGCCTCCTCCCTACCCACAGCCTCATCTTCTATTTCTCCCTGGGCCCCATTGTCAACCCTACTTCTGTCACCGATTTCTCTCCAGTATCCCCGTTACTGGAGTCCTAGGTTAGAGGCCCAACTCTGGGAGTCCCAACCAATCAGGTCTGGACACTCACTCATTGCACAAAAGTGAGGAGAGTTCTGATGAAAAGCAGGGAAGGAACTTTGATCCGCTCTATCAGGAAGCCAAGGGTACCTCCACTTCCCCCGCACTTCAGGGGACCTGACCCAGCTCCCAGGTTATAGACACAGCAACCAGAACTGTGCTCAGCCCAGTGGACTTGGGCAAACTGTGGTTTGGTTGCTCAGCATCTCAGGACTGGGTAGGTGGGGTCTGGCCAGGGTTAGTAGCGAGAAGGTTGCTGTTTCTAAAGGGAACTTTTGCCTCACAAGATGTTTATCAATCAGACCTCTGGTTCCTAGAATCCAAGGTGACTGCCTCAGAACAAAGGAGTCACTTGCAAAATGGAAAGAGAAGTTTTGTTTTTTTTTTAAACATCTGCAGGCCCAAGCGAATGAGTTAGTGTTTTTAGCAAAAGCAGCCTCTAAGTCCTGCTACATCCCTAGAGTGTCTGTCACTCATATCCCACTGTATCCTAATCCCAAAGGGTCCCTTCCAGTTCCACAAGCACTTCCCAACTAAAAGCCAAGTGATTCATCTGGGACCAGCATCTGTTTGCCCAAGTTAGCAGAAAGAGGACCAAGTGCCCAGCGAGAGTCAAGGGCCTGCCACAAGTCTGTGATATCAGGAGGCCAGGCAAAATGTGACCTAAACAACCACTTAGGTGAGAGATCTTACAAATGGCAGGAGGGAAGAGATGGTTAATGGATGCTGAAAACAAGCTACACATACTTAGGAACTCAGGTTGCAAGTATCAGGTTTTAAGGCTCTTACCGCAAAAGGTTAGCAAGTCCAAACCCCAGCTGGCCAAGACCCCCTAGAAAAAGAGAAAAAAGTGAAACCTCCATCAAACCTAACAGACAGGCTCCTAACCTGGGAGGATTGGATGAAGTCCTGGGTCCAGCTGAGGCTCTTCTCAGCAAGACAGAGTGGCACTCAGAACAAGGAGTGCCTGCCACCCAGCCAGGACAGGAGTCAACGCAGGTCACAGTTTTAGAGACAGAAGCCCCTGCCACAGGGGGTGTCTCAGCAGAGGAAAGAGGGAAGGAAGAGAAAAAGTTCATCTGCTACAACTACTGAAACACTTAGCCCCAAACAAATGGCACCACCCTCTGCTGTGATCAAAAGGGCAGGGAGGGGGAGGCACAGCAAGATGTCATTTGAAAAAAAAAGGCAGACAAAAAAAATTAATGGGGAGCTACTAGGAAAGTTAAAAATGGTGGTATTGTTAGGGAGCACACAGATGTGAATGGTGGGAACACAAGGTTAGGAGAATAATTCTATAAAATGGGCCCACCGTGCTGACCCCACACGCTTTCTCTTCCAAAAAGCAGTTTCACTGCTGCCCTGCCTGGCCTGAGTGGCTATGTCACATTCCTCAGCAAACAACCTGCTATCTGCAGAGGAATCCAGGCCCAGAATCACGTCCAGAACCCAAATGACCCCAAAAGAGGGAGACTTTTGTGACCAGATCCTGAAACTCTGAGATAAGGAGAATTTCTCCTAACCAGAAAATCTGCTGAGAATACGTGGTTAAGAATCCAAGCCCAGGTGACCTAGAGCTGCCATGGCAGTGAGGACTTGAAAGCTTGACACCATCTTGCTGTCAGTCAAAGGTCAAGAGGCGGACCTGACTGGGACTCTCTGGACACTTCTCTGGGATCCCCAATTAAACTGGAGTGCAGGAGAGGCATCTGTCCCTCTCCTCTGAGAGGGGCCACTCTCTCCCTTGAGAGTGTCCCCTTTCCCTTCAATAAGCTCGTTCCTGTTACTCTGAGCGACCTGTCTGAAATCATTCTGACACTTGATTACAAGAATCAGATTGGAAGCAGGTGGTCTTTGTGCTGCCTCAGTTTCTCAGAAGGCCCCGGCTCTGTAACAGTATTAGTTTCTTAATGTGGAGGCTTAACGAAGCCATGGCTAATGTGACAACATGAATCCCACTACATAAAAAAACAAATTATAGAACAACAACAACAAAAAGCCATGGTTATGAACAGGAAAGCCAGAGGGCTGGAAGCACAGGGACAAGTTCCCACAGGAAGTGAGGCAGCAGGAAGATAGAACCATGGGCCCCAAAGCAGGGCACCCTGGGGGTCCCTTCCCTTTGTGAGGGGAGTGGCAGAGAACCCCACCCCCACCCCGACACACAGTGAGGAGAGTGACTCAAAGGCAGTGGTGGAGAGTGAGAAAACCACACACACACACACACACACACACACACCAGAGTGACGAAGGAAGAAACTGGCAGAGGAGGCGAAAGCAAAACATGTCAATCAAAGGAGAGGTGGGCTTGGGCCAGCAGCATTTCCCGAGGGGTGGCGTGAAGTCTGCAGGGAGAAGGTGCAGAAAATCGGGTGCTGGCATACAGGTGGGGGCAGGGAGGCCCTGAGGTCAATGGCAAAGATATCCCGGGCAGGTGCTAGCTTACCTTCTCTGCCCAACACAAAACAGCACAGTATGTTGCACCCAAGAACCCAGCCCTGGTCACATGATGGCACATCTCACATCCCAGAAACAGTGCAGCAGAGAGGAGATTCAAGCCAAACTGGAAAAGAGGAAGCAGGAGGAAAAACCAACCTGTAATCAAGACCCGGGGATGGGCTGCTTCAGAGAAAGACGGGGAGTGGAAGCTGGCATCCACTGGCCTCTGTGGAGGGGAGATGCCCAGAAACCGGATCGGCAGGACAGGTGTCCAGCAGTGGCAGAGGGGCCTCGGCCTCCACACTGCTCCCACTGCTCCGCAGGCCACTTGCCTCAGCATCCCCAGGGTCCGCATTTGCTTTTCAAACACCCTGCAAGAAAACCAGCAGAGCTAACCAGGTAACCTTTCACTCAGCCCTGGACACAACTGAAATTAACAATACAATTGTCAGCTGCAGAGCACAGCCACAGGGATTCAGGAATTGCGGGGAGAGACTGCTGAGCTGGCCACAGGAAGCCAGGCCCCATGATAAAGGCATGAAATCCTGCTCGCACAGGCCCAGCAGATTCAGAATTGGAGGCACAGTGCTAACACATCTAAGGGACAGTGGGGAGTTACTACAGAGAGCTATTAGCAGAAGACCCTAGCGGGTTTGGGTTTTCACTCTAACTGTTCTCAACTCATCCACTACCATCTGAGGTGACAAACAGTTCCCAGACTAAATAAGAGTGCCCTGAAAATCTGGTGCGAACACTGGGATATTATCTTTGCAATAAGGCAGATGAGAAAAGCAGATGGTTAAGAGAGGAAGGGCCTGGCCATGTGGAGTAAGTGTGAATAGTTTTGTTTTACTGCCACCTCCTTAGAAAGGACCTCTGAGAAAAGCTATTTCCTCATTGCTTTCAAGATCACAAATGCATATTTAATTCAGTCCAGCTCCTTCTCCATGGTCAAAAGCCCAAGAGACCTAAGTGGCATGGGACTTACCTATTCCTGCTCCTGTCCCCAACCCCCAGGCAGGCACATCACAGAGTAAAGCAGAGCCACCCACTCACCTGTGGGTTCTGATGCACTCCCTAAAGTCATGTGGACCACGTGGTCAGGCTGCCCTGTGGCCTCCACCACTGTTCTGCTGTAGCTGTCCCCACACCGGGAGGGTTGAGGAGCCCTAGGGGGCAACTCTGCTGTCCCACTGATGTGGGGTTTTTGAGATGAGACCGGATTCTCTGCTCCCGCTGGCGAATGGAGTCTGGGCCTCTACAGATTCTAGCAGCCAAAATAGCCCGCTTCTAGTGTATGCAGCCATTCCCAGTTAAAACTGGGAATTTGGGCTGGCTGCAGGTGTCTGCAGCCGAAAATGTTAGCAATTCTCCAGCTAAAGCTGGGTGTTGCAGCTCTTGGTGTGGTGGAAATTTACCCGGGGAATTCGGCGCCAATCTTCTGGGTTCTTGTCTCGCGAATTTGAAGAATAAAATCCACGGACAACCACAGAAGGAGGAGTAAAAGGAGTAGGATTTATTTAGGAAGACAAGCAGAGACTCCGCAAAGCGGAGGGATTCCTGGAAGCAGGACACCGTCTAATGGAGGTCAGGCCAGGGGTTATATTGATTTGGGGTATGAGCATAATTAACCTTCATGCAAAGCAGGCATTGAGAAATGCATCAACCCCATTGGTTAAAATCTATGCAAAGCAGGCATTGAAACTGGTCAAGATCACCATTGGTTAAAACAAAAGGTGGCAAATACTTCCTAGTATCCACCTGTGACCACCCCCATCTTAGTCAGGGACAAAGGTGAGCCTCAAGGTCTTTTTGCATTTAAATGCCCTGAGCAGCCCTGTCAATCACTCTCTGCCTCTGCCAGCTAGCTCTTGATAGGGGCCCTCTGTCCTGACTACCTCGCCATCTCACTGTCTCTCCTAATCTGTCTCACCACCTCTCACAAAGAGGCTACTGGGTTAAGTTGCATTATGGAGGGAGAAAAGTAAACTCCATTCACTCTATTTCCAGGGAGATCTGAACTTTACTCAGTTCAGTCTTTGAGTAGACCTCAGTTAAAATCACAGCAGCAGAGGTTTTCCTGCAACCCCAAGTCACAGCATGTTCCAGTTACAGCAAAACAGCTTCTGCAAGCCCCTGGGGTTTTGCCTTTTACCACTCAGTGTTACTGAAAGCTCAGTCCTTGTCCCCTATGTCAATCCAACAATGAGGACAAGATTTGGAGAAAAAGATTAAAAAGTTTTATTGCTCTGCTAGCAAAGGAGAAACACAGGGGACTCCTGTCCCAGAGCTGTGACTGTGACTGGGAACCAAGGGCTTTTAAAGAGGTGATTCAAAGGCTACATTCCAGCTATGCCCTGTAGATTTGAGAGCGAGCTGTTTCTTAGATCTTCTGGCGCCATCCTGGAAGCCTGAATTACTTCATTCCTGTGTGTGAGCTCAAGGACAGGTAGCCAAGGATGGGAAGCTTCCCAAGGTTAGGGAGGGGACAAGGGAGAAGAGAACAGGGTTAAACTACATGGTTTCCCCTCTTAAAAAGGAATAAGGTGGATGGAGTCCTGGGGGCTTCTGTGGGCCCCTGTGGGCCCCCAGCTCTATACAGCTCCCAAAGCTCTGTTGGGCTGGGGACTCCACTTCCTAGCGGCCTCCTGAACGAGCCTGCAGAAGCTTCCTGTGGGGGACACATCTCCAGCTTCACTTGACACCAGGTGTCCAGGACCAGCCACATTGCAGGAAGGACCAAGATTCTCACACACCTCTCAGAAGACTGCTCTGAGAAACCTGAAGCCACTGCTGGCCCCTGAGACCAGCAGGTAAGAACTTGGACCCGGAAAGGGTCTTGGTTCAAAGGAAGATCAAGGAAGCCAGGAGATGACTGGACTTCCCAGGACTTGTGAAACTTGAGGACAAGTTCCAATTCCCAGAAACAAAATAATGAATGGTCACAGTTAAAGGATTTTTGTTGTTTTCAGTTGAAAAGATTTGAGTCAGGAAAAAGCAAATCCTGAGATACCAAATAGGTACTGCAGGGAAAAGAGGCTGAAAAAGAGGGTTCGGGGCATGGAAAGAAAGGAACCAGAGTCAACAGATCAAGGAGATTTATTGCAACAGCTGCAGGGACTCACTTTCCAAGCAGAAGAAAGGCGACTTGGCCTACAGATAGGTGATCTTTTATGGGCTGAACTGGAGGGGGCAGGGGTCACAGCAGGAATTATTCTGGTTAAACTGGGTTTTTCAGTAGGGTGGGGATCGTCTGATAAGTGCCGAGGCAATAGATTCCAATGAGGGCCTGATTCTGAGATTTTGAAACAATGAGTAGGGGGTTTGCTGCCTGGCTTCTGGTAATTTTCCATATCCATCATTCCAGACTAAAGGGATATAATGAGTTGGGTTGATGATATCAAACTTTTATCCAGCCAGTAGGTAACCAGACATAAGTATTCATTCTGCCTAGGAAGAAGATTCCCTGGTTATAATTGAAGCAGCCAGAGAGGTGATAGCTGCAATCTGAAATCTGAAACCTCGTCTCTCAGTGCGCCTTTTGCATTAACGCTCATCTGTCTATCACACTTGGAAGGATCTCAGCCCGGCGTAACTTCATGCACTGGACTCTGGGCAAACACTGGATCTGTGAGTTACACATATCAACACTGGCACGCTTCACAGGGTCAGAAAGTCACCTGGCTGGTGTCACCGCTTGTCTCAACTGGGGAAACCTTCAGGCTCACGAGGGAGGCACAAGAGATGGGCAGTGACCACTTAAGCCTTCTCCTTGAGCCCACGGGCTCACTCGCTCATTTTCTAGCATCCATCAGCTAATTTGAGCCGCCGCTCTCCTCTCCATTTCCTTCATGTTTTGTCTCTTTCCTTACAAAACGGTGTTGAAACCCGGGATGGGTAGCCGGAGCTCTGTGCTCCCTCCCATTCAATTCTTCCTTACACTTTCACAGCAACAGCTTTAAGGGCACTTCTGTTCCCCACACAGCATACAGAAGAGTCAGAAGTCAGACTTAATAAGATTATGTGCTCTTGATGAACCCATGAACACGATTAAGGTGATTCTGGCAATCTTTTTGTTTTGGGGTGCTGGGAACTGAATCAGGGCTTGCTCATGCTAAGCACGTGCTTTACCACTAAGCTGCAACCCCAACCCCTTGATCTTTTAAAATTTTTCATTGACAGCATCTGGCCATGAGGACAGTGGCTGCTAGTACAGCGTGTCGCTGCTGTGACCTTCGTCCTCACAAAGGCCTCAGCAGTGTTGCTTCCGCACCACCCATGCAAGTTAGAGTTCTTCCCCAGCAAACCACACGTTGCAGAAAGCCATCTAATGCTCTGAGTATTTTGACACCACTTGTGTATGCTGCCAAACATTAAGACCCTCTTCCAGGGGCTGGGGCGGGGGCTCAGCGGTTACTGCGCTGGCCTGGCATGCGCGAGGAAGCAGGTTTAAATCCCAGCACCACGTACACAACAAAGAGTCGGAGCAATGAAAGCCACATGAAAAATTAAATAAAAATGATTCTCCTCACTGTTCCTTTCTCTTAAAAAAGATGACGACCCTCTTCCATACCTGGACACCAGAGGAACTCAAGCACCGTGGTGGATCCAGTCATGACCGTAAATTCTCCCACTTGTAAGGCAAAAAACACACTTCTCCGGTCACACTGTGAACTCAGTCTTCATGTCTGCAGCTAAATCTTGGTGAGCTACTCCATCACGGGGAAGTGATGGTGTAGCTACTCCACCACGGGGAAGTGATGGTGTGACGACTTCAGTGCCTTTTCCTCCAAACAAGGAAACTGCTTTCCAGCCCGCATAACTACCAACATATGCTGCCCGATGCTTCAACAGTTTGTTCGAGTCTAAAAGCTCTAATGGAGAATTTGGCTATTTACAGTTGAACCATTCAAGTCATTTTTCTTTGGAGGACTCTGAATGGGTCTCAAAACAATGCTACAGGTGTCACAATGCTATTTGGAAGGTTCTGAGACACAAGACACAGAAGGTAAATTAGCAGAGGTAAAGCAAAGAATGTTTCCATCATGTCTCATTTAGTTTTGCCCATTTCTCTAGAGTAAATTCCTCCCCTCCCTGAGTCAGGGAATGCTGACACATCCATGTCATTTGTCTCAACTTTTAGGGACAGATGGTGCAGCAGAGTTAAAAAAATAAATAAATAAAGTCAAGTTTTCTAATAGCTCCTCTTAGACCAATAATCTATTCTTAAGTATAAAATGCGTACATATCTTCTTTCAGAATTATTATATTAAAAATAATCTGATACTATTTAAAAATTCAGAAGTCTTCAAATCAAGACTGCAAAGTATTTTGTTGTTTTTTCATGCAGATTTAGGACAACTCAGAATCGAGATCAGATAGGAACAGGTGCTGGTGAAGAGCTAATAAGCACACAGTAGACACACTAAGCACACTTCGCTTCTGGAAACACACATGCTGGGAACCCTACACCTACCACCTTAGAGAGTCTAGAAGCACAGGAATACACAAGCATATGCCATTGGCCATCGGCGGACAAGTTCAAGTCACGGAGCCTCCAGGAAACGCCACTATATACTGTTGAGCGCAAGGATGAAAAGTAGACTTTTTCTAAAATCTCAGTATTCTTCCTAAAACAGTTTCAACCTTACAGACCCAATAAAAGATCTTGGGGATCCCCAGTGTTCCCTAGATTACACTGAGAACACCTGCTCTTACGTAAAACTTATTTTACCAGGCCTGTAATTAAATTTATAGAAACCATCAAAGAAGATCAAAGCTGTAGACGGTCTCTGCACAGGATGAAGGAGGTCAACAGACTCTCCCCCCAAGACAACTGGGCAACTTCCCAGGTCTCTCCCGGGTGACACTATTCAACTTTCCCCATCTCCCAGCAAAAACTCTCAGCTGCATGAACCGCAGCAGGACCCTAAGACAGCCCTGGCATCAGTGAGGGGGCTGATGGAGGCGCAGTCTCGGGGCTAGCTGGTTTGGGTGAGGATTTGCACCTGGTTTCTGGGGGGTCTGTAACTTGGATGGGCTTCCTGGAGAAACAGGTTAGGTGAGAGCAGAAGTGAGTTTGGTTTTGGACCTGCTGGTTTTAGCTGTGAGCACTGCTGTGATCCACAATAGCATCTGACGCTTGTTGGTCCTAAACGTGCAGCAGGTTTATTCTAAGCAGCAGCAGGAACCATCAGGACTTTGTCTACATCACAAATAAAGGTCTTGTTCTGAACAAAATAAAATTACTTAGATTTTCCTACCCCTGAGTAACTGAATTCCATTGTGATTGTTCTGGGGATAGATAACTTTTTGTTTTGTTTTTAAAGAGAGAAGTACAGTGAGAGAGAGAGAGACAGAAAATCAATTTTTTATTGAGTTTTTCACATGGCTTTCGTTGCTCTGACACTTAGTTGTGTACGTGGGTGCTGGGGTTTGAACCCCAGCACTTGCTGGGCAAGCACCATAACCGCTGAGCCACCACTCCAGCCCCAATAGATAACTGTTAGAGCAATGTTAAAGTTCCCCTTAAAAAGGGTCTTTCCCCTGAGGATGCACCTTCAGGTTTCTTCAATGTTCTTGCTATCATGCAATCTCTCAAAATTCCAAGCTATAATCATTCTTAGCCCTAGAGACTAAATAAAGATATATCAAGCAATGCCTACAGCACATTGAGCATGCAAGTAAGTGTCCCTCCTCCAACAGATAAAGATGTGGTCTACACACACAGCAGAATATTATTCAGCCTTGAGAAAGAAGGCAATCCCAACTGCAGCAGCATGAAGCTTGAAGATGCTACGCTGAGAGAAGAAAGCAGAGTACGGGCGAGTCCACACAAGAGTAGGAAGTCAAAAAGCCGAGCAACAAAGGTGGCTGGCAAAGCTTGGGCAGGAAGCGGGTGGGGAATTAGTGTTTTAATGGGTTGAGAATTTCACTACTGTACGATGAAAGAGTTGCACAGCAGTGTGAACATTCTTAACACTACTGTCTATGTGCTTAATAACTGATTGCAACCTCAGCTAAAAAGAAAAAAAATTAAAAATATCCAGGGACTGGAGCGGTGCATTAGCAGTTACAGCGCTTGCTGGGCATGGCGAGTATGCGAGTTCAAATCCCAGCACCACGTACACCACCAAGTCTTGGAGCAAGGAAGGCCACAAGAAAAACTAAAATTGATTTTCCCTCTCACTGTCCCTGTCTTTAAAAACAAATAGAATTCTCTTCTCTCACTCTTTAAAAAAAAATTTAAAAAAAAAAATTCAGCCTCAAGAAATGGTCTGCATATACATATAACGCAGAGGAACTAAACTACCTGCCCAGTGATCCAGTCTTCCCCCGAAACCCTGCAAGCACCTGTCCTCCCCAAACCCTGAGCCCTTGTCCCACTGTACTCGCAGTCCCCAGGGGTTTTCCCCCCTCACTTTGCAAACCTGCTTAGAACTATGGCTCTCCACTGACCTCTTCTTTTTTGCAGTCTCTTTGGCGCCTCCAGGAGGGTTCCCTTCCGGTGCCTTCATCACCAGCCTCTCAAAGTTGTGCGCCCTGCTCAGCGCACCTCAAACGGCTCTCAGGGATGTCCAGGTTGCCTAGGTGGCCCGAGAGCCTCCGCTCCAAGGCGCACTCACGACCACGCCCACCTCCATTGCCCCTGGGTTCTCCCAACCTCAATCACTTGTCTGACTCTGCTGTAAGGAGCAGGGACATTTACCTGGCACTTTTGGAAGCCAGTCTAGGCTTTACACCCTTTGCTTCGTTAAACGTATCCCCTTAATCATAACGACTCAAAGGGGGAAAATCAGGCACCTCCTAACTAATCAGTGCTGATGACTCGCCTGTTTTCCTGAACCCTGAACCCTCACAGTCAACCCTGAAACTGGGGTCTTGTCCCATTTTGCAGGACCAAGGTCAGGGAGATATTAACTACCAAAGGCAAATGGCAGGTGGGCTGAAACCTAACCCGCTTTCCATTACTCCAGTTCTTCCCCCTCACGAGAACAGGTAGCCCCAGGTTCTTGGGAGAGAACAAAGCCAGAAACTCCCCGTGCCGCCTGGTGGGCACTTTTCCCGCAGCTCCCGGGCGCCTCGCCTCCTCGCCCCTCCACAGCAGCGCAGGACCAGCCTGGGTCCCAGGCCACCAATGCCCTGCTGCGTGAGCCTGGGTCCCTTCCCCTGCCAACGCTCTGGTCCCCAGAAAGCAGGCAGTAACAGTACCATCATCACGTTGAGCGCAAACTCAGGCACTTGGCAAACGGCTGGGTCAACGCAGATCTCATCCGCGTTTGCGTTTCCTTTTTAAAATCTGAGCCTGGGCTCCACGTGGTGATGATCCACAGCCAGAGCGCCTCGGGAAAACCTCTCTCCAGAGTCTCCTCCTCGCATCCACAGCCGCCGGGGAGAGCGAGCCACGCGGGCCAGCGGCGGCCGGGAAGGCGAGGGCCTGGCCTGTCCCTCATGGAAGAGTGTAGGGACCGACCCTGCCGGAGACGGCGTCCCAGAAGCCTGGACCACGCAGTTCAGTGGGCACAGCCGTGTACACTCCTTTCCCCTGGCACGTGAGCCGTTCCAAAAAGTGTAAGGGGCCGGTGCAGCACCTCCCCGCCCCGTGCCCACCTCTCGGCCCCCAGCTCCGCCGCCACCGCCAGGAACCCGCGCTCGCGTGCGGGAGCGCAGAGTAGGCGGCGCGCAGCTGGGTTCCCCGACCCGTGCGACGGCCGCTGCAGGGAGCACGTCGGACCTCTCGCACTGACCTGCCCAAGCGGCAGCCAGAGACGCTGCGTACGCGGTCCCGAAGCAGCACGTGCGCGGTCCGAATGCGACCAGCGGTGCTGAGGGCTCGGAGCGCGCCTTTATCCTCCGGCCGCCCCAGCCCGCCCTGCCGCGCGCCAATCGCCAGCTCCGCCCAGACTGCCGGGCCGCGGCGCAGGGTCACCGGAGGAGGGCGCCAGGCGCGGCGCCAACCCTGCAGCCCTGCAGCCCGCGGGTGCCATCGCGATCCTAGCCGGGAGCTCTCGCCGAGTCGTCAGGGTCCCCCGACCTGCGTCCACTGGAGGACGTAAACGCGCCCCTCTAGAGCCGGAGGCGAGGAGCTCGTGCTGGGGCAGTGCGACTCCCTCCGCAGGTGAGAGCGGAGAGGAAAGCCAGGGGCAGAAGAGACCACTGGAGAGACCTGCTGAGCAAACTCCCCAGGTCTGCAAGTCTGCTGCAGAGACCTGGAGTCTGGCATTTCGTTTGGGTTTGCAGCTGGGAAACTTCGCGGTCAAATTAGGCGACCTCCAAGGCCAGAAACCGCTGTGTCCTCTTTTGGGAGCGCGTTAGAAATGCAAATTTGCAACCTCCAACCCCAGACCTGCTGAGCCCAAGGGCTCCTGGCGCAGCTGGATGCACTCAGGAGCTTAAGATGCGATTTCTTGGACAGTGGTTCTCAAACAGCATTTAAAGATCGCAGTGCCAAGGCTGCAAGCGGAGGGAGCCCAGGTGCGACGAATCTTAAAGCTCTTCAAGCCGTTCCACTGTTGGGTCGGGATTTCCAACCAGGTGTGGTCCCTGACAAAACAACCTCTGGCGAATCCACTAGAGGTGGGTATCCACATTGTAACAATATTTCCAGGTGATGTGCAGACCCCTTGGAGTATGGGGAAAACAGCCTAGGCTCGCTTCCAATTCTTTTTTTTTTTTTTTTCTTTTCTTTTTTTTCAGGGCTGAGGACCGAACTCGGGGCCTGGCGCATGCTAGGCAAGCCTTTGCCGCTGAGCTAAATCCCCAACCCTTCTTCCAACATTCTTGACCAAGAGACAAGGGTTGATTTCCCAGGGACTGAAAGACCAGTGGATTCTGGCCACATAGCTTCTATTTCCTCAGTTCCCATTTATGGTGGAGAGTGAATATCGTCAGCCCTCTGCTTCTCTGTCTAGGAACTCCCTGGGGAATTCCATCCTCAATGGGTGAACAAGAGGGCACGGCCCCAGAGGTCTGAGAAGGCCAGTTCCACCCAGGGACATAGCTGTTGGCTTCCTAGCTCCTGAACTGTCCTGGGCTCCCGTCCTTGCCAGGCTGGCTCTCCAGCCTTCCCAGCTGGTCTAGTCCCCCCATATCCTTTAGCTCAAGTCAGCAAAGTAGAATTTCCCTCATGTCCAGGGTCAAGGTTTCAGCTTGACCATAAACCCAAACAATAAAAGATAAATAAAATAAATATGCTGTAGTCCATGTTGATATAAAGAACTGAATGAATGAATAAATATATGAAAAGGAACAACTAATTTGCAGAAGAATTTCAGTGAATCAATGCAGAAGGAATGAGGGAAAGAATCATCATTGGACCCCTGCAGCGGTAACTGCTGCAGGCACCATCCATAGACACTGGTTAACCACGGGTGAGAGCTTAGGGTGAGGCAGGATGTTTAAGTGTCGCTCCTAAGATATGTGTTTATCAATGACAGGGGAAAACTAGTCTCTTCACCAGTGACCAAGGTTTGCAGCTCTGGAAATAAGCCATGTTGAAGTCACATCCCCCAAAGTCTGGTTGCATCATCAGGATGTTCTCCTGCCCAACACTAAGCCCAATCTTAGAAGACATTCAACAAACCAAACGGAAGAATATTCTACAAGTTAACCCATCAGTACTCTTCAAAAGTCTCAAGGAGATGGCTGTGTGCAAGGCCCTGGGTTCCAAGACTGAGGAACTGTCACAGCTTAACGGAGAGTGAGACACAAAGACTCAAGGGTAAAGTGGAATCCCAGCTTGGATCTTAAGACAGAAAAAGAACATTAGTGGAACAACTGGCGAAACCTGAATGAAGTTTGTAGTTTAGTTCACAGTAGTATCTCAATGATACTTTAGTTTTGTTTTTGACACTGGAGATTGAACCCAAGAGCACTTTACCACTGAGCACATCCCCAGCTGTTTTTCTTATTTTGAGACAGGGTCTCACCAAGTTGCTTAGGGCCTGGCTAAATTGCTGAGGCTGGCCTTGAATTTGCAATCCTCTAGCCTCAGCCTCCCAAAACTTTACTTCAGTTTTAAGAATTGTACTGCTGGGGCTGGAGTGGTGGCTCAGTGGTTACAGTGCTTGCCTGGTGAGTGCAAGGACATGGGTTCATGCCCCAGCACCTTGTACACAACAAAGTTACCAGACAACAGGGACCACATGTAAAACAAAAAACAAAACAAAACAAAACAAAAACTGATTCTTCTCTCACTGCCCCTCTCTCTAAAAAAAGAGAACTTGAAAAATGTTATCTTATTAAGTTTGCTGACAATTTTTAATCACGAAGGGCTGTTGGATTTTGTGGAATGTTTTCTTCACTCATTGATATGATTTTCCTTTCTTATTCTGTTGATGTAATGGATTACATTAATTTTCAAGTGTCAAACTTGGAAATTTGAAATATATATATTTCCCATTCTGCCATTCCATCTTCTGATTCAAAATTTTAGTCCACTTACATTTAAAGTAATTGCTGATAATGAAGGACTTGCTTCTGCCGTGTTGTTTTCTTACATCCTGTAACTCTCTTATCCCTCAGGCCCTCTATTACTGCTGGCTTGTATTTAGTTGACTTTTTATAGTGGCGTCTTTTCACTCCCTGCACATTTCCTTTTGCTTTCTATACATATTTTGTGATAGCCTAAAGTTATAACAATCGATTCCTCCACAACTCTCCCTCCACTTTCATCACTCAACTCCCACATGTATGCTTTGGATGCCCAATAACATATTTATATTTATGCCTTTGTCATTTAATTTGTATAAGAAGCGGAGTTACAAACCAAAATTACAATCATTCTGACATCTTATCTACCCTTGCATATACCTAAATTGAAGGTGTGTATTTCTTCACACAGGTTCAAGTTATTATCTAGCATCCTGTCCTTATACCCTGGAGAACTCCCTCCCTCTACTGGTATCAAGCTCCCTGTTTTTGTTGCTGTTTGTTTAATCTAAAAATATTTTCTCTCTCATTATTGGAGGAAAATTTTCTCAGATACAGAATTCTCAGTTGACAGATTTACTTTTTCCTTTCAACATTTAAAATGACACCAATGCCTTCTAGGCTCCACAGACCTGATGAGAAATCAGTTGATAATGTCATTGAGGATCCCTTAGTGATGAGCTGATTTTTCTCTTGTCACTTTCAGGATTAGTTCTTTGTAACTTTTGATAGTTTTAATAAAATGGGTCTTGGTGTGAGTCTCCTTTGAGTTCATGCTTTTGAAAATATTAAGCAGTTTGGATTTTTTTAGATTCATGTCTTTAATCAAATTTGGGAAGCTCTCAGTCCTTCAATTTTTCTGCCCCTTTCTAGGACTATTATCTGTTGTTGTGCCCAGTTTACGAATCCCCCATAGACCACCAGGGAGCCATCTCTGATGCAAAAGCAAGAGGGCCTTTACTGCAAGCTCGAGCTTGGGCTCACAGCATTCACTGACGCAGCAGGTACTGGCCGAGAGCCCCGAGTCTTGATTAAGCGGGATTTTTATGAGCCCCCAGTAGAGCGGGAAATTTGAACAAAGCAAAGTGCACGATTGGCTGATCTTTGAACATACGTGGTTTGGCGTGTTTCCATTGGCTTAGGGTGCCCAGGTCTTAACTTATTGACACAGATGGTTTGGAATGTTAGGCATTGGCTTGTCAGCTCCCGTTCAGTTGTTTGCCAAAGGCCAGTCCTAATCTTGACTTGAGGTAAACGCTTTGTTCTAGTGGCCTTCCTGGAATCAGCGATCTGAGCTCCAGGAAATAGAATCCTAGGCCTGAGATCTTTCTTGCCCTAAATGCTGCCTGTCATGGCCACGGTTCGGCTCCCTTTACACTGTGTATGAGCTTCCCACAGTTGTCCCACAGTTGTCCCACAGGTCCTCACGTCTATTCACTTCCCTTCAGTCTTTTCCTTTCTGTTCTTCAGACTGGATTTCAATTGTTCTCCAAGCTTGCTGGTCCTTTCTTCTGCTTGATCAAATACACTATCGAGCACGTCTAGTGAGGTTCTCGTTTCAGTTGTACGTTTTACCTCCAGGATTTTCATTCGGCTCACTTCTATAATTTCTGTTGCTGTTCTCATTTTGTTGAAACATTTTGTTGTTTAGTTCTTTGTCCATGCTTTCCTTAACTACTTGAGCATCTTTTTTTTTTTTTTTTAAAGAGAGAGGGACAGTGTGAGAAAGAGACATAATCAATTTTTATTGAATTTTTCACATGGCTTTCATTGCTCTCACCCTTAGTTGTGTACACAGTGCTGGGGTTTGAACCTGTGTACTCGGGCACGCTGGGCAAGTGCTGTAACCACTCCAGTCCTGCTTACTTTCAAATGACAATTATTTTCATTACTATTGAAGCCTGCGGTAGTCATTTAATTACATCTCCAAACTATGTTTTGCAAAGACTGTATTCCACGTTATGTGTGTGTTTTGACAGAGATTTCTTTGCATTCCAGGAGTTTAAAAAATAACAGACCACACACAAACACACCCCGCTTCATCTTTGTAGATCAGCTCTGTAGCAGGGTCGTCCCTCAACACTTAACCAGGCTTGCACTAAACTCAGGGATCACTCCTGAGTGAAAGCTTAGGGTCTTCTCAGGACTCTTCTCTCTTCTGAGCATGTATTTTCCCTTGGGCATGTACATGTCTCGACTTCCCTGAATGAGTTGTTTTGAATGTCTTATTTTGCCAAAGGATCTCCCCTAACATTTCCTCTTAGTCTAGTCTATGTCTTCGCTGTAGTGTCTGTCCCAAGTGTTGGCAGGTTTTTTTTTTTCTTTTTAGTATTTTTGAGCAAGGCTGAAAATGTATCAGTCCCTCAGGTAGTCTTTAGACAAGATGAAACAGATATTAGCAATAATTTATGAATAAAAAATATGCTGTTATCTTTGGAAGCAGACACCAGGCTGCCACAGTGGGAACACTGGCTGGTGCTACTTCAAGTCTGTCACTGTTAGAGAGCTGGTGGGGGCAAGGGCAAGTAAAATGCCAAGAAGTTTTCCTACAGCTTTCAAACAGTCTTTGTCTTGATTCAGTGTTTAATAGGTTGCTATAAACTTCTGACCATTTTTCAGACTTCCAACAGACTTGGTTCTGACAATTTCTGCTTGCTTTTGTTTTGCTGGGACAAGAGGTTGGATCTGCTACTCTACCATTTTGCTGATTTTTAAATGGGTTTAACATTTTTTAAATGTTATTTTTTCTGAACAAAACATGAAAAATATTTGAAAACTGAAAAAATAGGTATATTAAAATTTGCAACATGTATTTTTAAATTTACAAAAATTAAAATTGTGGTTAAAAAGCAAAAAACCTACCATTTTAATTAACCATTTTTAAGGGCTGGAGTGGGCGGCTCAGCAGTTACGGCGCTTGCCTAGCATGCACAAGGACCCAGGAACAAATCCCAGCACCACATAAACAACTAAGTGTCAGAGCAATGAAAACCAGGTGAAAAATTAAATAAAATTCTCTCTCAAAAAAACAAAAAAATCAATTTCAAGCTAGCAAAAAGTTCATCGATGTTTTCTTTTCATCCACACATTTGCCATTTTATTTTTAAATGCAGAGCACTCATTTTGTACTTAGGTTTGCCAGACACTTTCTCATAATTAGATTCAGGTTGTGTTCCTTTTCCTCCAAAATGACGCTGTGTTCTCAGCGGATCGTTAGAATGCACACATCGCCGATGTGCTGCCTCAGTACTGGTGTTTACTTTTGCTTAGATAGGGTGATCTTTCCCAGGTTCCCTCACTATGAAGTCAGCATTTCTCCTTTGCACTTGTGGAAAGATATTTCCAGATTTTATTCTGTTCCCTACAAACTTGCACCTGCTTGTTTTAGCTTCCCTTGATGATACTGCCTAAATCAATTACTGCCATGATGATTCGCCAGTGACTTTCTAATGTCATCATCTTTTCTACATTTAATAATCGGCATTTTATGCTTAGGAAGGTTTCCCATTTTCCCTTAATTAATTTATATCAATACATACTTGGTCAATAATATGTACCATACACACTCTGAATTCTTGGGAAATGGCTGTGAAATGTTTAGAAGGAAGAGTCAATAGTCATAATACACACAGGGATGCTGAAGAAACTGTCAATGCCAACCATTCAGTCTAGGTGACCAGTATGTGGGAGATCACCGTGTACGATTTCACAACGGTTTTGCAGATCTCAATTTTTTTCAAAACGTGGTCAAAAACATGTAGTCATTTACCTGAAACACTGTCTAGACCCTCATAAATATTTCCAAAAATTAAAATCAGCCTCCAGATTTAATTTGTCACCATTTGAACATATTATTTTATTACCACTGTCTATAGAAATTTAACACTAGTATCCATGCAACACCCGTCTCAGGCAGAAAGAGAACACCACACACAAATATCACACACCAAGAACAATGCCACATTTGCAATAGACTGTTTTTCAATTTAGTAAACCAAGCTTGACAAATCAGCCAACTCAAGGTAACTAATTCCAGTTAGAGAACATACGTGAACTTACTACTCGGTGAACAGGACAAATGATGTCAATGTGTTACACAGACTTACAGAAGTTCAGAATGTTCCCTCAGACTATACATAAAGACAGGTTCACAATGTGGAAACCCGTACCTCACAGCACTCTGAGGGCTTAGCACAGCACACTTTATAGACACATTCGCCATACGGTGCAATTTTATTGTATAAGACATGAATAATAGAGCACTTAAATTCAAGAGTCACATTCAAATATATCAAGACTGCAATCCAAATTACCCGGCTATTGAAGAAATACATATTTTTATTATAAATTAAGTTGTCCAAGTACAACATTTTTAGTGTAGACGGTAATGGGTCTATATGGATACTAAACCATGGGAATCAGGGTGGATTGTGCAGAATTCACCTCTCCAAAGAGATGTGCATTTTCAAAGTGAAGCAAATGTCTTGGCCCGACAGAAACAGGCAGTGTTGCACAACTCAATCTTCTTAGAAATCACAAACACAGTTAATCCTTAGACTTGCAGATGGTTCAACAGAACGGCTCTAAGTCAGGAAGCTCTCATCAGGACAATGTAGTGTACAGTGAGTTCCATTCTCTTTCACTAAATTGAGCACAAACTACTGTTCTGCAGTGCTGTTCAAGAGAAAGGGCATTAGGTTTCTGAAAAGAGAATTTAGCTAACGGATTCAGAATCCCTTGATACTGGGACTATCAGTATCAAGGAAGAAGACACTATAGAGAGTGGATTACAAAGACTGAGCAAAGGGTGAAGGAGACTTATTCAAGAAAAGAAAAATTACAAAACGGACAAAACAAAAGAAATGTAGCATGTTAACCGTCAAAGAATAAATGTAAATGGAGAAATCAGTCTTTCAGTGCTTTTTAAGATGGTGAAAAACATAAGAATACTATCTGGTAACAACTTAAAATGCCAGCTCTGGAGGGGCAGCTCTTCTTCATGTTAAAGGTGAGAAGTAGCTGGGGTCTTGAAGTGTAGCCACGCCAGTACCGGATGTCCTGAATGCCTTTCTTCCCTGGTGAGGGCAAAGCTTAAGGAACAGGAGGTGAGCCATTCTGCATCCTTTTTTTTCCCCCATAAAGAAAAAGGTTTATTTAGCTTACATTTTGGAGGTTTAAGGGCATGGTGCTGGCATGGTCCACAATTTTGATGAAAGTTTTCATCCTTTTACATCATTTTTTTTTTTAAGAGAGGGGGGCAGTGAGAGAGAGAAAGACAGAATCAATTTTACTCAGTTTTTCATGTGGCTTTCATTGCTCTGACACTTCAATGTGTATGTGGTGCTGGAGTTTGGCTATTCTACATCTTACCCACTCCTTGTGCAGCATACTCGGAGTGTCCTAAATATGGAAGTGGGCAAATGTTAAAACCTTTGCCTCTGATTAAGTCTTATAATAATTAGACTGACAATTACAACATTTACAGGTATCCCTGAAGCCAGAAAACTTCCAGAGTTCTGTCTTCAAGCGGACTTTTCACATGCAACAAAATGCTATTTTTCACTTCAGGAAACTGTTCAAATCTTTTCTATATCAAAGTTTTCCTTTGTAAGACTGAGAGGGACAGAAAGAGAGAGAATCAATTTTTATTTCTTTTTTTCATGTGGCTTTCGTTGCTCTGAAACTTCATTGTGTACATGGTGCTGGGGTTTGAACCCACATCCCTGTGCATGCCAGGCAAGTGCCACGATCACAGAGCCACCGCTCCAGCCCCCCAACCTTTGTTCTTTTTAACATAAGCCAGTTACTGACTAAATCAAAGACTAAGTTCTCACTAAACTTCATCTTTTAAAATGAAAGTCAATGGAACCCACCTCTAATTAGGCCTCAAAGTTCAAAGAGAAATTTTTATATCCTCTATATGGGATTTTCAATGTATCTATCATTATCTCAACAAGTTTGCTCAAAAATCACTTAAAAATTCTGCTTTGACAGCAAAATTTTTCTAAGAAATAAAATACATTTATAAATTGTTTAAAAGCTAATGGATTATTTCTGCTTTTATTTCCATTTAATATTAAAAACAAAAATTTTGATTAAATAATTACTGAAAAGTCTTAAAAGTTTCCATTTTCTTATACAATCAAGTAACTATGTTCTTCTGATTTTCAAAAAAAATAACTTAAGTCTCAGGATCCTTAATGCTGCTGCAAAAGGACTGTGGTCCTTTGTGTTTCTGAAAATGGACTTTGAGGGACCTACTTTCTGAAGCACTCCCCAATGGTAAGCCAGCTTTCGCTTCACACTCATGTACATGAAACTGATTATCTTCCACTTGATTATTACTGGCTTCAATAGGGCATCTGCTTGCTTACTCATTCTGCCAACAGCCTCTTCCTTAAAGTTGTTTCTTTTTCTTTTTTCTTTTTTTTTAAGAGAGAGAGGGACTGTGAGAGAGAGAGAAAGAATCAATTTTTATTTAGTTTTTCATGTGGATTTCAAGTAGTGCTGGGGTTTGAACCCGGGACCTTGTGCATGCCAGGCAAGCGCCGTAACCACTGAGCTGGCGCTCTAGTCCCTATTAAAGTTTTTAAAGCCACTTTCAACAAAGGCAACTCTCTAGACCTAATGCTTAACAAGTATCTGTTCATGAGTGTATCCACTATATTTATTCTCCTCATCCAAAGAAGGTAATATTATTGCCAAAAACCCTCTACAAATTATATTGACTTTTCCTCGACAAAACCCTCTTCAAATTATACTGACTTGTTCTCGACAGGGTTCACCGGTTTGGGGAAACTGTAGTATTTACATTACTAAGTGACCCTTTCCAAAGGGTATTGAAGCCAAAGTTTATTTTTACAACTTGCAAACATATCTGAGGTGTGGCTAATTCGTATTTATAAGTCAACATTAAAATACAAACTTGTCAAAATGATGATGGCTACTGTCTCAATGGGAGAAAGAGAAACTGGAATACTATGCTGTTACTGCCTCTGGCTCCCACACACATCAAGTGCTCGTCAGGGAGACAGGACAAACTGGCGGCTTACGGTTTTCCCATTGCCAAGCCTAACAACCATTCCAAGTTTCCACCCAGGGAAGCCGTGGAAGTTGCTTCTGAAAAACTGCTAAGGAAATCTCGAGATGGTCCTATTTATCAGTCTTTTGAGAAGAAAAGGGCTCTTTTCTCCTAGGTAGCTTTGAGACAAACATAAGAGAAGAGAAAAAGCTCTGCTGCACAAACCAACACAAGAAATTCTGAGGATCCATAATAAAAGCAAGGCTGTTTCTTCCCTTTCAAAACTCAACAACACGACGATATCAACAGCAAAGGAGACCCACCTCTACTGCACCTTCCCTTCTTAGTCTTTTGTGAGGGTGTCAACACCCCAGGGCTCATAACTACCGCCAAGCAAATTAGCCAAGAATAAAACTAAGAAGGCAGGCAAATTTACCAAAAGAATCTGATCTATTGATTGTTGCCCAGCCTTTTGAACAAGTCCGAGAAGGAGAAAAAAAGAGGAAGTTTGGGAAACTGGAGATGGAAAGCATTTCCTGAATGTGGTCATAAATTTTGGTAGAGTACATTTCTCAAAGTTATACAGTGAACTCATTATATACAGATGGTGTGGAGATGGTATTCAAGATTATTCTCCAATTAGCTTTTTAAAGGAAAATTAGAATGGATCTGTTAAAGTGAGCAGTACCATAAGACATAAACATACCCCAAAAGTACTAAACCATAAACATTTAGAGCTGCAGGTATAAACAAAACAGCAGAGAGTGAGTACAGCCCCTGCGGCTTCTGTAACACTGAGACACTTCGGAACCACTTCTGAAGTTTAATTAGAGCCGCATCACATTCACAAACTCTCCCTTTCAGCTAAATGACATTTGCTTAACACACAGGGGCAAATCAGTGGAGTCAAGACGCTCCAGTCAACATGAAAGGTTTAACCTCAGTCTTAGCAAACCTTTAGAGTATTTAAAAATAAAATAAAACACACATACATACATAAACCAGTGCAATAAGAACTTCCAACAAGGGCAGTGCATCTCTGGTTTAAGGAAAGCACGCTTGTAGCTAAACTTTAACAAATTAAGCCTATTCTAAGTGACCATTTACTTTTACACCCAGCATTTGATACACATTTTATATGCATGGTCAGAAACTTAAAAAACTAATTTAATAGTAACAGTTCTTAGTAACAAATTCGTGCCTGAATTCTATATTGCACATACTTTTAGCGTCTACTCTTCAAAGAAATTTAACTCATCCTAATATAAATACCAGAGGATCACACCTGTTACCCTTGTAGAAAGAAGGTACCTTGAATAAATTATTCCAATTTTCCTCTCTTGATAATCCAGAATAAGAATGAATTCATCTTTGTTAGTCCAAAATTGTTTTAAAGAGAATGGTTATTCTATGTGGCAAACATAATGGAAATGACATATTAAACACAAAATTCTTGGTTTATTTACCACTTCAGTTTTAAAAAATCATTTCTATACTCAGAGTGCTTAAAAGCATGAATCTTTTTGTTAATCCACCAAAGATTTCCTGAAGAGATTTAATCATACTCTCAACCGTCCTGGAATACCCTTTCAAAACAGGACAAGGAGGAGAGCTTCAGTGAAATGATGTGTGACAGAAATGCCATCAAATAGATCACCAATTCCATGTAAAGTCACAGCCTGGGACCTCCTTCCTGCTTCCAAAGCAAGGCCTGCCAGGCCACATAAAACTGTGATCATAATGGGCTTCATTTCTACAGTGCTGGGTGCATGACATCAGAGGGGCCCCATCAAAGCCTGAAGTCCAAGGCTATCGAGTACAGGTGGAGAGCAGGAACAGGAAAGAGGAGGACTCCCGCCCAGAGGTCCTGAGGATGGGGGGTCTCAGGGACTCTCCTGCAGCCCGTCCTCTGTTTCCAGCTCCGCCAGCTGCCGCCGCAGGATATTGACCTTTGCCTGCAATTCCCTGTTGTGTTCGATGATGTTCACCATTTCCTCATATGCTTCATCCAGGAACTTAGAGGATCGGTTCCAACGGAGGAAAATTCCTATTGAACCCACCAGTGAGAACAGAAGGGAAAGAGACAACGGATCAGCACCATGCTACTACTGGATGACCGATAATTCCCTCTATTAAACACAGAGTTTTCCACAACTCACATTATTTTATTATACTCTAAAACACACAGGAATCTTGAGGTACTGGAAGAATCCAATTAAATACAACACCTGAGAATTTACTATTTTTATGTAAATGCTAATCCTTCAGAAAAATTCCAAAAATTATCAAGGAGATCAAAATACTGTTCTGTGATATATTCAAGAAAAGAAGCTGATAGCTAACAATGCCATAAACTTTCCAATTTCACAATACTTTTTTTTTTTTTTACAATTACAGAATTTTACTCTAGCCTGTTAGATCCTGTTAGAAACCACTTTCACTGGAAGTGTGACATTTATAGTAACAGCAGAACCCACACAAGCAGGTGGGGTTGAGAGGGAGGAAAGGGAGGGATCTAGGGAGACAATCACACTCTTTAACCCCCTGAGAATCCAAATAATACTCATGCAATCATCTAATTCTGGAAAATTCACAATCTAAGCATTTATATCTCTTGTAGGGGTGAAATATAGAAGAATGAAGTGACTTCGGTGTGGGCAATGTAGGGGTAATTCTGGTTTAAGAACATAAGTATATCATACTGTTACCTTATATGCATTTATGACTGTACAATAACTCAACTCCTTAATAAAAAAAATTAAAGGGCTGGAGCGGTGGCTCAGTGGTTTCGGCGCTTGCCTGGCAAGCACGAGGACCTGGGTTCAAACTCCAGCACCACGTACACAACTAAGTGTTGGAGCAACTAAAGCCACGTGAAAAACTAAATAAAGTTGTTTCTCTCTTTCTCTGTCTCGCTGTCCCTCTCTCTTTAAAAAAAGTAAAATAAAATAAAATTTAAAAATAAATTTTTTAAAAAAGCCTCAGCTTCAAGACAACACAAATGTTCTTCTCTCTCAATCTCCCCCATTGCTTGAGAGGCAGTCTCACATGGCAAATGGTTCCAGGATACCCTCCCCCCTTGGACACTAAAATCCTCGGATGCTCAAGTCCCTTATGTGGCATGACACAGAGTTCCCATATAACCTATGCACACCCTCCACATGGGTCTTAAATCTTCTCTGGATTACCTCTTACTCCCAATATAATGCAAATGCTATGTAAATATTTGTAATAGGGAATAATGACAAGAAAACAGGTTGTGCGTGTTTTGCAATTTTTTTTTACAAATATTTTCAATCCATGGTTGGCTGAATCCATGGATGTGGAACCCACAGATAATCTTTAAGCCAAATGCTTCAAGATTAAGTGCCTCAGTTATTTCTTCTATGACACTATTATTCTATTCTTCTGTATTATTCTTCAATACAGAAACTACTATTATGCTAGCTATGATATAAATGGCAGGAAGACTGAAAATGCCAAAATGTTGTCTCATGTAACATTTATATCTAATATAGAATTTCTCAAGCCCTAAGCTGAGGAGGTGCTAAACACACACTGAAACTTCCTAAAGGAGGCTCAGGAATTCATCCATGTAACAACAAAGTTTTCCTTCTAGCATGAATTTCTAAACCCAATGAGGTTTGCTAAAAACTTGTGAAATCATACTTCTAGACACCTAACACCTAAATTTGACTTTTCTTCCAAAGAGCTGGCTTCTTTATGATTTAATGTGGCAGTGACTTTTGGACAAACTGTCCTAAACTCTTTAAACAGGACCTCAATCCTGTTTAAAGGAAGTGAAAGCAGTAGTCTTTCACTCAAGGGATCAGTTATTCTACACCTGTGACTGTTCACAACAAAGTAAGCAAAGAAGTTCTGTTCCGAGAGCCAAAGTCCTTCCTCAAATCCGCCTCTGGAAGTGCAGACTCAGAGCCTGCACAGGCCACCTCCCCACGTCCCACCTAGGGGAAGCATCGACAGAAGGGATTAGCACAAGCAGTCAGTGGTGGCTGTGCATCCAGAAGAGGCAGAGCTGACCAAGAAGGAGAACCATCTCAGATGCTCTGCACAAAGGGCAAACACCTTTCCCCACAAGAACTCCTTTGAGATAGGATGCGTGAGTCTCGTTTACCAGATGGCTGCAGTTCTGGAGTCCATGCTTTATGCTGTTTAACACAAACATGAATGAAGATGTGCTGTCCTCAAATGATTTCAAAGAAAATAAATGATATTTTAGTCTTTGATGAACAATTAATATGTTTTAGATAGATTTTGGTAAGTTTTCAAAACAAGCTTTGCTATTTAAGGGGATAAGCTTCAGTAGTCTGAAAAAAAATCAATGAATGCAAATAATCTATTTTTGAATACATTTGAAAATTCAGCATGGCTTACTGTCCTATATGAACAATGAGACAGATACCTACACTTCTTTTTTTTTTTTTTAAGAGAGAGGGACAGTGTGTGAGAGAGAGAAACAATTTTTATTTAGTTTTTCATGTGGCCTTCGTTGCTCTGAGACTCCGTTGTGTACGTGGTGCTGGGGTCTGAACTCATGTACTCGTGCATGCTGGGCAAGAGCCGTAACTGCCAGCCCTGAGTAACCTGCACTTCTGATGGTACTGTGTCTATTTCTAGAACCTTAGTGGAATGAAGGAACATGTAACATTTGATAGTGTTTACACAAGAACCTACCATAATGACGGGTTGATAAAGGAAACCTGCTTATAATGTATTCATGCCCCAACTACTACCAACCTCTCTTATCCAAAGGTAATGTATTTTCCTATCTGGGGAAAATACAATAAGGAAGAAATGTAGCAGTGTATGATCATTCTCAGTTTCTCCAATGGGACTGGAAAAAGAATGTGACCAGCTAACTGGTGAGAAGCAACTAGGCCTATACTGTGTAAGCAGCAACAGAGACAAACAGGCCTGAAGACACATTCAGCCAGGGCAGCACAAGCTCCCAGCACCCGGAGGGCACCTGAGAGTGCATACAGGACAGCAGAGGACGAGACTTACCTTCCCACAGCTGGAGACTCTGTGGGGCCACCGAGGGCCAGATGACCAGGTTGTTGGCTTCAAAGAGAGGATTGGCGAACTTACTCAGCTCACTGGGCCGATTGACCCAGGACCACAGAGACATCGTTTTCTGCTGTAGCTTCAATTTGCATCTGATCAAGAAAGAAAATCA
Source organism: Aplodontia rufa (assembly GCA_004027875.1). Lineage (NCBI taxonomy): Eukaryota > Metazoa > Chordata > Mammalia > Rodentia > Aplodontiidae > Aplodontia > Aplodontia rufa. The sequence goes on along the minus strand of PVKS010006931.1, from coordinate 5,315 downwards.
CCATTAAACAATCACTATTAAATGCTTCTCTTAATAGGGCAATTCCTTTTCTACGTACAACAGAAGGCAGAACACAAGATCTTTGTAGAGAAACAAAATACTGTAAATTAAAAATATTTGTCAGAAAATTCAATCAGCATCATAACTCTCAACAAAACAAAGTCTGTTTTGTAGGCCTCCAAGAAGCTGGCGAAGACAAAACCAGAATCTGGCCATGTTGGGTTTGCTGGTAAAGCTTAATCCAGAGAATGCTAGTGTGTGCCAAAGTCCTTCATTGTATCTGGGATTGATTTATGCATATATGTATGTATTCAGGTACTAGGGATTGAACCCTGGGATGCTTTACCACTGAGCTACACCCCTATCCCATTTTCATTTTTTATTTTGAGAAGGAGTCTTGCTAAGTTGGTGAGGCTGGCATCAAACCTGTGATCCTCCTGCTTCCTCAGTCACTGGAATTTACAGGGGTGTGCCACTGACCCTAGCTCTGGAACTGTATTTAAATTTAAAATGGCTAAGTATTAAAAAACTTCCTAATCTCTTTGTTTACGAGAAGCCCAGTATATAAAGATACACAAACTTATATATATTAAAAAATAGGAATAGAATCAAATCTCAAGATGTAAAAATTTTTTAGAGAACTACTTAACTTTTAGGAAAACTAATGACACATACATAAAACACAAATTGTCAAAGATGAAACATAAACATGAATCTGGAGGTAAAGACGGATTGAATCCACATCCATACACAATGAGTACTATTCATAGTAATCCTGATGGTAAGCTATTTAACACTCTCATGGAATAAACTGTTTGGAAGGAAAATTGACTAGTACAGCTTAGAAAAAAGTAAATTTAACACACATTGAAAGCCTGTGGTAAACTTATATTAACCAAAAAGATAATATATCCAATTTTCACAGAATTCAGTGTTTACGTTTCATTATAAAGTCAGGCTTGTCTCTAAAATCACTTGAGTTATAAGCTGCATATAAGTTAATTATATGCATTCTTTGTATGCTAGCAATAAAAGTCTTCTACCTAATCACCAATGTGGTGCTATGCAAGAACAGCATGTCCCACCCTATGTTTCCAGAAACCAGGGATGGCAAGGACAGAACCATCCCTGTACCCAGGGGCCCCAGTCCCATGCCTCCTGCCCATGGTTAGACATTCACTGAACTTCATCTGGTTGAGCCCAACAAAGCCTCAGAAACCTCCACACTCAACACTTCCAGAAGCCTCTACCAACTGGGAAGCAGAATTTGAGTCTATTTGGGATTCCTCTGTTGAAGTCTAGTTCTGAGGGACATAAATTAAGGGTAGCACCCAAACAGAAATTCATAGTCAAGCATATTTCTGAAAAGCTGAACTATCTGTATATGTTGCTTTGGTGAAGGGTGTCTTAAAATCTTCACTGATTCTGTTATGACACTCTAAGTCACATGGCTTAAGTGGCATAATGGAGATTTGAACATGCATCTTCTAATTTCAAATCTTGAACTTTTTCAGTTAAGGACAATGGAGAGCAAGGAAAGGAGGTAAAGACACTGAAGGAAGAATGTACCCAATGCACTCAGAGCAAAGTTTAGAATTCTGCACAAGGGCAAGGGATAGGACTTCTGGAATGACTGAGTAAAGAAAGGCCTCCAAATACAGACTCCTCCAAACACCAATGAAAACACTGGCAAAAATACTTATAGATCAACTATGTGCAATTCTGGAACTTTTTTTTCCCTTCGAGATCTTTATTGAAGAGGCAGCAGAAAAGCAAGAGAGCGAAGAGAAGAAGCGGCAGGTTTTTAAGCCGCCAGCAGGGGGAGGAGTTTTACATAAGGTTGATGTATCTTAGCTTTATTGGTTGGAACTAATTTTTTGATTTTGAAAAGGTGGCGGGTCAGTCCTTCAGTGGTTAGAATTCTGGAACTTAACCAAAGACTTGCAACAATGTGAAGGGCATCCATTCAAGAAAAACTGCTGACCCTCGATAAGAACAGCAGGATTTGGGTACTTTAACCTGACCTATAGTCAACTCCATTTGCTCAAGTCTGTAATATCATTGGAAACCAGTCGTATTATAGTCACTAGAGGGAGGATGAGCTGATTTGGAGTTTCTCAAAAGGTAGCACAGGGCTGAGGAGATAGCTCAGTGGTGTAGTACTTGCCTAGCATGCACAAGGCCCGGAGTTTGATCCCCAGGACTGAAAAGAAATATCCTCGGAGAATTTTCATGGCCTGTCTCATAGCTCACTACAAAGGTCCCTTTGCAGAGTGTTGTAGTTTTACTTAATTCACAGTTCTCTATCAAAGGTATTTTCCAAAAACAGTGAGTGCCAGGTGTGGCAGTACACGCCTGTAATCCCAGCGACTAGGGAGGCCGAGGCAGGAGGGTCGCAAGTTTGACGCCAGTCTCAGCAACTTACTGACATCTTGCCTCAAGATAAAAAAATAATAAAAAGGGACTGGGGTAGCAGCTCAGTGGCAAAGCACCCCTGGATTCAATCCCCAGGACCAAAGAAACAAAAACAAAAACAATGAGTAGCTATCTGAGAATACAGTTTGGATTAAAAAAAAAAAAGCCGGATGAAAACCACAGAAGAAAGATCTGGGGAGTAAGAGTCTATCAGTAACTTTGACAAGCTCTGAGATAGTAATGGGAGGAAAAAAGTGTGTGCCTGTCTCCAGAAAACAGGTGAAACAGCTCTAATCACTCACCTCTGCTGAACCTGAGGCTCTGCGCATGCAGGGAAGTGAAAGCTAAGGCAGAGCTGTAATTACCTGGGTGGCAACGTCATATCCCACACACAGACCTCTCTGGAAAGTGTAGAGAATTAGTGGTTCAAGACATGTACAGAAATCTCTAACTGTGAGTTCACCATTAAGCTAGCTATACAAGTAGAGACTTTAGTGGCTGTATACTACCAGAGCACAGATTCTACAAAATTAGTTTAGAAAGTCACTAACCAGCAAAAGCCATAATAGAATACACAGCAACAATAACAAATGCATGGAGGGCAGGGAGCATCTAGTTTCCAGGTACACATCTATATTATTAAAACATCAGTTTTCAAAAAAATCTATAAGGCTCACAAAAGAAGAAAGATATATATAAAAGCCATATATATTGGACTTATGAGGCAAAACCTTTAAATTGGTTATCTATTTTTTTAAAGAGAGAAGGACAGTGAGAGAGAGAGAATCAGTTTTATTGTTTCTTATGTGGCCCTCGTTGCTGGGACACTTCATTGTGTACGTGGTGCTGGGGTTTGAACCAGGGTCCTCACACATGCCAGGCAAGTGCCATAACAATTGAGCCACCACTCCAGCCCCTTGGAATCAGTTATTAGAAATACATTTAAAGAACTAAAGAAACAATGCCCCACCAAGTGGTTAGTCTCAATAAGAGAAATTGTTAAAAAAAAAAAAAAAAGATGAAATAGAAATCCTGGATTTGAAAATTACTAGAAGTGTTCAACAGTAGATTTGAGCTGGTAAAAGCTGGTGGATCTAGATTACCAACTTCTGATGAAAAGAAAAAACAGAACAAAGAAAAATGAAGGGAGCACCAGACGCCTGTGGAATACTATCAACCATACCAAGATAATGAAAGTTCCAGAAGGAGAGGAGAATCAGAATCAAGAAAAAGGAAAGTAGCCAGGCGTGGTGGCACACATTTGTAACCCCAGCAGCTCAGCAGGCTGACACAGGAGGATCCCAAGTTCAAAGCCAGCCTCAGCAACTTACCAAGGCCCCCAAGCAACTTAATGAGACCCTATCTTGCTGGGGATGTGGCTCAGTGGTTGAATGTCCCTGGGTTAAATTCCGCAGTGAAGGGGGGGGGGCAGGAGGGAGGGCGGAGGAGGGAGAGGGAGAGAAGGAGAGAGGGGGGTAAGAGGGGTAGAGGGAAAGGGAGAGAAATGAATGAATGGATGAATTATTTTAAAAACAGCAGGAAAGCTTTATGGTGCTTGCCCTTCTCTCACCCTGTCCCTAGCTCCCTAAGGTCATGAAGACTGCAACCTACATTCCCAGCACTGGACCCTGGTCCCTGGCTCCAGAGGAAGCACAGCAGTCCCTAGTTACAAAGAATGTATCTTTCGGTTCTAACGTATTTACAGGCTGCCCACAACAGTCGTCTTTGTTATGCCTAAGTCAAAACTCAGTCAAGGTAGAAAAATAGTGTAAGGTGAACAAATAGCCACAATCACAGGGGGCAGAAGACTAAGGTGCAGATGCACAGCAAAGCCCCGAAGGCCTGGAGGAAACACTAGGGAGCATCTGTCCGGGAAACTCCAGCACCCTGGAAGTACCTGTGTATACTGAAGAACTTATAAAGCCACGGGCACACCAGAATGCCACATGCTCACAGCAGACCTAAGAAGATCCTAAGTGCTCACTCTGGACGATTTTCAGGTTCAGGGCAAACAGGAAGTGAAGGCCCAGGCATGGCTAAGCATGGAGGGACATCCCAGAACAAATCCCAATCTGCAAAGAATGGGGCAGGATTTATGTGTGTGTTCTGCATCGTTTTTTTTTAAATCCTCCATTTTTTTTTCTTTCCTTTTCTCTCCCAACTCCAGACTCTAGCTCTTGGAGTTAAACGAAATCCCTGTCAAAACAGTAGCTGAGGGCTGGAGCGCTGGCACAGTGGCAGAACACTTGCCTGGCATGTGCGGGGACCCAGGTTCAAACTGTAGCACCAAAACACAACTAAGTATTAGAAAAACTAAAAACCAGGTGAAAAAATAAATAAATAATTGACCGAAACTGCACAGGCCACATAACAGAACATATACTTCACAAAAAACAGTCTAGAAAAATGACTAACAGCTACAGTCAACAGCAAGCAACAAAACCTCCTCAGGTTCATTTTTCAACAAAATATTATAAATGACGCAACAGAGAAATTATGGCACAAAATGACACCAAAATATCAGAAAAAAAGAAATGAGTAGCGTTCAGGGCTGGGGTTGGGAGAGGGAAACAGTCACTTTACTCAATATGGGGTGCATTTTGAGAGTGATGAAGATGTTCTAAAGTTGACGGCTACACACGAACTCTGAACACATGCTACACTAAAAACCAAGCTGGGTACCTTAACTGCGTCAATATTATTGTAAATGAACTGTTTCTCAATAAGCCTATTTTTTTAATGTTGCCTTTCCCTCTTTAATTGAACTCATCTTTTTTTTAAATTAGATGAATATGGAGTTACAACTGAGGGGGAATCATTGTCAAACAATCAAGAACAAATGTATATTTACATAGTTATCCAAGGCTGATGCCATGTTATGGATGCCCCCCTTAGGTTCC
>PVKS010006930.1:0-75572 GCA_004027875.1 Aplodontia rufa | reverse complement strand
TTTTTTTTTTTTAACTTGGCCATTATAATAGGTGCTTTTAGCTTGCCTTTCCCTAGTGAATAACAATGTTAAACATCTTTCATGCAATTATTTATCTTCACTGTGAGAAGGATATATTTAATTCTTTTGTACACTTTTTAAAAATTGGGTTGTTTTCTTATTATTTTGAAAGTTCTTTGGATTTTCTTTCTAGTCTTACACCATCTTTTCCAGAGAAACTGCTATGAAATTTGATAAAGTTCAACTTATTATGTTTTTAATGGATTGCGATTTCATTGCTTTATCTAAGAAGTTTTTGCTTCATCAAAGATTTCAGGAATTTTTCTCAGATTTTCTTCTAGAATTCTCTCAGTTTTACTATTAGGTACACGGTGCAAAAGTTGAGTTAATTTTTGTATGTGGTGAAAAGGTATGGTTTGAATATTTTTCTTTTTCTAGCCTTCCTTCCCTTCATCTCTCTCTCTCTTCTTTTCCTCCTCCTCTGCATCTGCCCCTGCATCCTAACTAATACTCATTTTCTTAGTGTCATTTGGTAAGAGACTGTATTTTCTCCATTGAGTTCCCTTTGTGGCACCACTGGAACTGTTACTATATTTTTAACACCACTACTCTATCATATCCTATGTAAACTTTCTGTCACAATAGCCATGTGTGTGCTGGGGATGGGGCTTTATTTAGTGGGAGGTTTTAAACTGTAACATCATTAAAATTCTTTCATTGATATTGAAGAAGGTTAGGTATCCTTTTGGAGCGACTTTGGGAAGCTTATTTTTCAAGAGGCTAGGCCATCTCATCCTTGGTTGAATTTATGCATAGAGAGTTTTTCAGTGCTCTACCATTTATTAATGTTTCTAAGGTCTATATTGATATCCTCTCTTTCATTTCTAATCTTTATAAGCTTTGTCTGTGTTTTTCCTTGTCGGCCCTTGTAAGAGCTTATTGGTTTTATTGATATTTTCAAACAATAATGTTTTGTTTCCACTAGTTTTCTTTATTGTGCTTTGCTCTAATTTTCACTGACTTTTAATTTCGATCATGCTCTTCTTTCAGATTCATTTGCATCTAAATTATTCTTCCCTTTTATAGTTTCTTCTTTTTATCCACAGACCCTGCCTCAATTTTGATATATTGTTTTTTGTGTAATTTGACATATTTTCAAACTTGATGTTGAACTTTCTTTTAAGGTTATTTAGAAATATGTTATATAATTTTCAAATATTTGGGGATTTTCTAGGTAGCTTTCTGCCATTGGTTTCCAGTGAAAATGTACTATTACTTGAGAACATACTCTCTGTTATCCAGCTCTTTAAAAAATTTTAAGAATTATTTTATGGACAGAATACAGTGTACTTTGATGACTGTTCAGTGTGAACTTTAAGAGAATGAATACTCTGCTATTGCTGGGTGGAGAGTTCTATACGTCAATTAGGTCAAGTTGGTCAATAGTGTTGTGCAGATCTTCTATATCCTTACTGATTTTCTGTCATCTTGCTCTATTGATTACAGAGAGACAAGTGTTGAACTCTGGCAGCAAAGTTAGGTAGAGTTGGGCTTTCTAGGCTAGTTTGCTCTGAGGGAAATAAAACACTATGAGAGAATTTTGAGCAGTGCAAAAATATAATATGCCATGTTGTTTAAAAGGACATAGCCTGCCACAAACTAGATTGAAAGGGATATGGATTGAAGCATACATTCTTGTTAAGAAATTATTTCAGTTATACATGTGAGAAAAAACGATACTTATACCATTTTGCAATAGTGGGAGTAATATAAAGTACTTTGGTTTGGGATGTTTTGTGAAGGTAGAGGCAGCAAGATTTCAAAACAAATGGTATATAGGATATGAGAGAAAAGAAAATCAAGGATAAAATGTAAGTTTTTGTTTTTGAATAATGGCAAAGAGCTGCTAGACACAGGGAAGGTTTTGGAGTGAGTAGGATATAGAGGAATGGTCAGAAGCTCAGTGATGTGGATGTCAAGTGTGGTTTTCCAAATAAAGATGTTATTAGGCTCTATGATTCTGAAGTTGACTGAGACAGGAATTTGAAGATTTCAAATATGTAGATGAATTTGCAGAGTGAATGGAATGAATGAATATTTATAAAAGAGAAGAGACACACATCCTAGACACTCCTGCGTAAAGAGATAGAGACAGAGATAGAGATAGAGAGAGAGAGAGAGAGAGAGAAACAATGAGAATAATGGCTAGTGAGACAGGAAAACCAGGAAATAGTGGTGTCTTTGAAATGAAAAGAAGAAATTAGGAAAGAGTTCTAAGAAGGAAGTGATTCGTTCTATTATTTGTTTCTGAAAGTTTTATCACAATGAGAATGGGGAAAAAAATTAGTCCTGGATTTGTCAAATGGTATCTTTGAAGATTTCAACAAAACTACTTTCACTGCATTTGTGGTGCTAGGGATCTAATTTGAAATGAATTTAGGAGAGAATTAAAAGATGTAGCTTATAAATCATTGTAATATGGAAGAGAGAAATGGGTTGGAGAAATGGATCAAGGGATTTTTTAAATGGGAGCACTACTGCATATTGATATGGTGAAGAGAAGGACATACCGGAGAAGTAAAAACAAATGATCCACAAGGCAGAATTGTGGGAGGAATTCTTGAGTGGGCAAGTGGTGGTGGGATGTGGCTCACCACTGGGAATGGAGGCCTTTGTAAGAGTAGGTTCAGTTCCTGACCACAAAAGAAAAGGCAGATTCCAGTAAGCAGGTATGAATAATAAAAGGAATTTTATCAATATTAGTTTTTAGATTGCCCCTGATATCTTACTGAAGTGAGATTCAATGTTTTCCATTGAGTGGTACTGGAACTTGTGAAATTAGAGCAAAAAATCAATTAATGAAATATTTATCTAGAAGATCAAATGAGTGCATAGTCTGGGGACCTTCCCTGTACACCCAGATCACATTGCAGGTCGTTCAGACTTGAGGTCTTAAAACCAACAAGTATGGTCAGTTAATCATCATGTGCTTGCCCACAACCATGGATGAAAAGGTGAAATAAGCAGATGATCTAACTTTATCAATGATGAGAAAGGAAGGTGAGTAGCAAGAGACATAAGTAAGGGAAGGATTTGTAATGTGAATAATGAGCTTTAAGGTGTGCAAGTAGGGCAAAAATAATATCCGTGGTCTGTGCCCATGAAAATTTAATGAGATGATTGGATTGTCCTCTTAGTGGATGAGAGGAATGGGGAGGACATCTAGGGAACTGAACTAAAAGGAAACGAAGTGATGGCTGGAGAGTGGTACATTGAAGCTTAGAACATGAGTAAATTATATTTATTGATAATGACAAAGTTTACATCATGAATTAAGAATGAGTGACTGTGGTGCTGTGAAGGATAAGATTATTTGAGGAATTAAGACTGCAGTGAGTAGAGAAAATTATATTTGTGGATGTGGTATTTCCAGCAATATGAAAGAGTAGTTTTGAAAGTAAAAATAGTGAATCAGATATGAAATGTTTGAGGAAGAAGAATGTCTTGGCTTATTTATATTGAGAGTCTTTAGAGTGAGAATATGTTGGAATTGACAGCAACAATAAGACCAGTTATTACTACATCTCCTAGAGCATCAGTTGAGCGGGTAGGGAAGGAGACAAACACCATTTAAATCAGCTGTGTGGGAAACTGGAGAACATCGAAAAGTGACAGGAGCACTCAGACAAACATTTGAGTATATAGTGAGCTTTAGAGACAATAGTCAAAGTCTCAAGAGTCAAAGTGAGGGAAAGATGGGTGAGAAGGGATCTAGAACTCTCTGTGAATTGAAATCTGGGGACTGAAGAATAACCTGGAGACCTGAGATTCTTGTGGTGGCTGATATAAAAAGAGGTAAGGGTTATTATTAGTTCAGTTCTGATAATTTCAAACAGATGGTGATGTTGTTTCAGGGGAAAAGGGATGGAATTAAAGTGCAGGTTCTGTCAGGGAAAAGGTTCTGACTTTCTGATTGATCCCCTTTGGAGGACAACTGCATGGGGAAAATCTGACTAACTAGAAATCTACCAAGGAAAATGAAATAATGTGTCCAGAAGGGAGAAGAATGTAGGTAGGTGTGCCATACATAAATCATATACTGCTTGCTCATGCCGTATAAATTACATAGACATGTAGGTGGAGGAGGGAGGAGGTGAGAGGTAGAGGGCAGGAGAGGTAGGATCTAGGGAGACAATCCACAATGTAGCATATACTTTAACCCCCTGAGAAGTCAAATGATACTTATACCATCATTTAATTCTGGAAAATTTCATACACACACACACACACACACACACACACACAAACATACGCATTTATATCTTCTTATAGAGGTGTAATACAGAAGAATCATTGGAGTGGGCATTGTGGGGGAAACTATGATTTAAAACCAAATGCATATCATATTGTTACTTCATATGCATTTGATTGTCTGACAACTCAATTATTTAATAAAATGTTTTAAAAAGGACAATACAGACCAGCCTTCAGAATAACAAAAACGTTACATATCTTTTTGTTTCTATTAAGTATGTTTTCTTCACAATGGTAGATAGTATCACAACTTGTCTTTTCTTCTCACTTTCTAAATGGGGCTAATTATTTTACCTAATCTTTGTGGATGATTTTGAAAATAATAATGACATTTCTAAGCATCCACTACTCTATAAAATATAAGCTGATAATCCTCCTGAAATCGAAATCATAGTTGTTCCATCAACATAAACTGTGTAAGTTGGTTAGTAAAAAATATATAAATCATAAAGTTATTGGCCAAGTTAATAATAAACATAAGGACTGTGACGGGAGCCAAATCAATCTCTCTTCTTCTGATTAATTGAGAGACTGATTTAAAATTTGTATTATCAAGCAAAAGGTAATTTCTATATTATGCGCAGGCAGCTGCACATTGGAGAGAAACATGGCCATGATCCAAGTCTCTCCATTATACGCTCTTGCTTTCAAATTGTTAGTTCATTTCACCATCAATCATCTGCTCTTCCATTCAGGAAACAGGCTAGCAATGCAGCTCAGTTAGGGACCACTTTTCCTACTTAGCAATGTGTGAAACTAAATTCTTCACATTGTCTTACTTAGCCTTATTTATAACATGGGAATTGAGGACGCATTGTAGGGATAGTCACTGAAGTGCTCAACAGTCAGAAGATGAACCCTGAAATTGCTTCCTAGATTCTTCTCTCAGCAAAAGGCTCTGAAATGCTGACACGTAGCTGTCAACTCTCAGTTTTCTCCTAATGTACTGGTCACTAAGACCATATTCTCAAAAGATTTAAGATAATGAAGTTACGAACTGCAAAGAAACAATCCTTCATGTTTCTGTATTGTAATATGCAACTACCTGTAAGTTTTAGTCAGCTTTTATTGTTGCTGTGACTTAAAGTCCCAATGAGAACAATTTTAGTAGGCAAAATTTATCTAGGGGCTCATGGTTTCAAAAGTAGCAATCCACAGAAGGCTGACTCCATTCTGAGAGAGTGTGGAGGAAGGAAGTGGGTTAAAGCATTGCTCCAGGAAGCAGAGAGAGTTCCACTGACCAGATACAAAATATATACCCTAAAGGCACACCCCAAATGACTCAGCACCTTCAGCCACATACTACCAGCCTATAGTTACCACCATCAGAGGATTAACTCACTGATTATTAAAGTTCTTATCACCCAGTTACCTTACCTCTCAGCCTTGGCATTGTCTCAGAGGAAATTTGGGGGTCATCTTTCTTCCAAATCATAACATTGTATATTGAATTTTGTAATAGGGATTTCGAGAGCACACAGGCAAATAAAATGAGAGCTCCTGTAAATTTTGGAACATGGGATATCCTGAGAAGAGAGGATATTTTAATTATGCAGCTAGTTCCTATCATTTACATAGGAATGGTAGCTTCTTAATCAAATGGCTGTCATCTTTTTGAAATTTCAAATAGTTTATTTCAAATTTAATCATCAATTTAAAAATTTGAAAAAGAATACACTCAAACCAAATTTGGATGCATGGGGGCATGTTTCCAAAGAATCAGAAATGGGGTTTTGTTTTTTCTTTTTATCAGTTACATTATATTGAAGCCTTTTCCTGAATTGCGTTTTCTCTCTTTTTTCTTTTTTTGCGCTGCTGATCTAATTGTCTGTTGATATAGCCATTATCTTTTATAGTCACTTCAAATAGCAAAAGGATTAGTGAGTTGCATATGATTTTTACCAGTTCTTCTCTTGGACTTGCAACCGGTTCTCCATGATTGCTTCAGTTTAATAACCTACACAGTGCAATTAGAAAGCTCGAACACCGCATTGATGCAAGACGGCTGTGACGGATGGAGAAGGCAAGCTAAAGGATCTTGAAAATGACACTGTGTGCACAAAGAAAACTGCTTTCCTTGAGGGAAAAACATGAACAAACAAAATCACAAACATCTGGAATACAGGAAGGCATAAAATAGAGATAAAAATTAGAGATTTCTTTTACTGAAACTCATGCAGTTAGTGCAAAGCTTCTGAAGTTCTTTTTCAGTCCCATACGTGAGATTTTTGGACTTATTTTTCAAGGCCAGGAAAATGATTTCATTGGCATGTGCTTCTGTTCAAACAGAACATTCTATCACCTTTCACAATTCTAAATTCTAAAGTCTAGAGATATTTTTCCTTCCTCACATTTACATAATCCTAAGTTCCTTTTTTAAAAAATAAAGCAACTTCCATGAAATATGCTCTTATGAACCCAAAATAAAGTTTTTTTTAATTTTTAAAAATTTTTAATAAGGCTGTTTGATGTGCAGGCAGGCGTCAATGGATTGCTATTATCATTTTAATCTGTTCATCTTCTTCTTTCTTTTAAATATTTCTAAGTAGAGCATCATCTAATTCCCTCATGGAGAGTGAATGAAAGGAATGTTTCCTTTGGCATGATGCTGAATCTTCAGGGACTTTGAAAATGTTATACACACCTTCTTTCCTGAAGTGACCTCTATGGTTTCTGTGGCTCAAAAAAGAAAGCGTTCACTTTCCGTGCATGCATGCATGCAAAATGACTTTATAGTGCCTATGTCCACTAGAAATCAAAGGACATATCCAATACTGAAAAGTAAGCTTTTCATTTCTCAGCAATTTCAGTAAAAACACGAATATCTCTATTTGATTACTCCAATTAGGAGGGCAGCATATTTAAAGATAGGATATAATATATTCTTAAAGCAAGATCAAAATCTTTTCAGTCCTGACTGCTAGGGGAAACTCAAAAGCAGAACTTAGGTATGAAGAGAAAAGAATATGAAAACAAAATCAGGGCTGGAGTTATAACAGTAGTAGAGCAAGTATTTATCACGCATGAAGTCTCAGTTGAATCCTCAGCATGCACACATGCACGCTTGTCACACACAGACACACACACACACACACATACACACACACACACACCAGAAGAAGAATGGAGCAAGAGAGTAAGCAAAGAATAAGAAAAGCAAATAGAGAAAATGACATTTTTAGTATTGTGATGAGGAAATGACACAAAGTGCAATGATGAGACATGAAAAAGAGAGACTGACGTTGCTCCATGAGTTTCTATTTATTTATTTATTTTTAATGATGGCAGCTCCATCACTCACAAATTTTTATGATGGAACTTGTATTTGTTGGGTCTCTCTCCATCAATCGAAGCAGCTTGACTTCTGGGCTTTTCAGCTTCCCCTTGATGGTATAAAAGACAAAGTCCTGAGGTATCAAGAAAGAGCTTCCTACAGGTGTACATGCACCTGACATCGATGACTGAAAGTCTAATTGAGTGGGAGGTAAAAAAGGCATGACCGGGAACAGGCAAAATTTAAATATGGAATGCAATCAATAAAGGTGGGAGACGAGTAGCTCTGAGAAGCATGGTGAAATGGGTAAAGAACCCTTGAAATTGTGACCATTGCTTTGACCAGAGCATGGTTAGCAGAGGATGTCCATTGCAATATCCAAATTCGTCGTTCATGTTCACAAGCTACTAATTCTCACAAGAAATTAGAAATTGAAATAAAAAGTATTTCATGACAGTAAAATACAGTATTTTCTGAAGTCAGAATATCCAGTGGCTTAGCTAAGTCATTGGGAAAAGAGATGTGGCAGTTTTAGAATTTGCAATGCAATGAATTACTTGATACATTTAGAAGAAAATGTGACAAATGTCTTCTATTCCATTTAAAACACTTTTGAATTAAAGACAAAATCATTTTTAAATTACCAACTAAAATTATTTAATATAGTACAATAGAATAGTTTGCCAGGAAACAAAACTCATAAACAAGCTAATGCAAATTAATAATCAAGTGTTTGTCAAATATATATTATATAACCAAATTTGCCTTAGACTTATGAATGATTGGACTAATTTTGTCAACTTTAAGAAATAATAGTTGGGGATGCATATTTTGCTTACTAAAAACGTAAGTCAAATATTTTGAAAACTCATCTTTTAGAGAATCTCTTGGCTAAATTTTAAAAATGAAGATACAATTCTAGAAAATCAGCAAAAATTATAAATATCAAAAATCATATTTGATCATTTCAGAGAAATTAGATTATAGTTAAGTCCTTTCTTATATTCTTCATTTTATTGTATGTCACAGAATTCTTAAGAAGTAGGAAGACTGCTATAAAAAACAAAAGCATCATATGTATCTTTTAAAAATTTTATTATATATAATGGACAATGTGGCAATGCTCTTGTTTAGTGAAAGTGTTAGTTTTAGAGACCATAATTTTGGGCAACTATCCTACTTGGCAGAGTTTGAATACTACTACACAGTACACACAAAATATCTCTTGTATACACTCTGTATTACAAACCTTGTAGGTGGACTCCAAGCTTTACTTTCCTTCTCATTTCTCATTTATGCTGATTGATTTATAAAGAGCTTTCCTCGATAAGCTTATTGGGATGAGTAAATGAATAAAGTCTATACTTCAAGTCTTGAGCAAAAAAGGTTTTCAGTAAACATCTCTAAAATGAATATTATTATGGAAGTAAAAAAGCCAAAATATGAAATATCAAAATAAAATTTTCAACCTCTTTATTATCTTACTGGTTATAAGTTCTCCATAGCATGGAAGAGTTTCTGATTCTTTGATTATGTGTTATGGAGATCTAAGAATTTGTGTGGAGACTTAATTTATTCTTAAAATTAACTCCAATGGTTGTGGGTTCCCTTTACCAATGGCATCCAACAAATGAAGAATTAGGTGGTCACTGTCTACCCTTTTTTTCTGGTGTATTCCGTATTTTGAGTCAATAGTATAATCATTTGGAAGTATTTTGTCACTCGGAGTCATTCAATCCCACGAAAACCAATATTTTTATAATCTGTATCTGCTAACTGAACACATGTTCTTGAGAAAACATGACATTTGAATAATCTGCATATATTGAGAACACTACAAAAACTGAAATTTTTTTTGTGCAAAAATATCTGGCAGAGTCTTAGTGTGCCCTCCACATAAATGTAAGATTAAATTGTTATTTTTTTCCATGACTATATTCATGCTTATGTGCAAAAGGTACAGCAATTTTTCAAACCATTTCTAACTATCACTCATAAGCCATAATTATAGTAACCTATTTAGAAAAACTAAGATTAATTCATACTGCCTATAAATCAACCATGATCCTTATCACTCCACTAATGGTTTGTATTAATCTTCAATCTGACACTTGTAACTGTTTTGTGGGAGTCGCAGGAGTATAAACAGTTTTAGTAAGAAACATGGTAATATTATAAGTTCATAATAAAAAATTACTCAATATCTTTGTTATAGTTTTGATGAGGATAATCTATAAAGAAAAATCTCTACATAGTCTGAAATATAATTGTTATTAGATTATTGCTGATTAATTTTCCCCAAATGCCTATAAAGCATTATAGAAGTGTATTACTGAAGCTGTTTAGGTTTTACTGCTATGATAGTAGATGATAGTGGATGGTTTTCTTATCACAGAAAGTGACCCTAGAAATCTATTTTTTGATCTTCACACAGTTAATTTATACCTTAGTGATAGCTAATACAGCATGACATCTGTTGTTTTCAGCAGTGTGTTGGATTAGTCTCAGCACTATCATCAGATATTGAATTGCTCACTGTTTGAGCATTTGCCTAGCCCATGTGAGACAATGGGTTCTATCCTTAGCACTGCATAAAAACAAATAAATAAAATAAAGGCATTCTGCTCATCTACAACTAATTTTTTAAAAAAGCATATACCTATGCATGTAAAAATGTAATCCTGATTGTTAATTTTTGTTTTGTTTTATAAAGTGAATCCTCAAAATATTTTGGTTCTTTCAACTTATTTCTCTATGAATCAACTAACATAAATATTCAATTTAACAACTAGGGTGGAGGAAAAAATGGCAGGGATTTTTCTCTTTCTAATAGCACAATGGTCATCAATGTTTATTGTGCAAATTGAGCTACTGAAAGCACCTGCTATAGATGCACCATCCTATGTCCTTTAACAGAGACTTGGGAGTCTGCCGGTTCACAAGCACTTGCAGAAGAGTTCTATGCAGGAGATTCACAGGCATCACTGAAAACATGAAGTCCATGGTGATTTGAGCAGGGGAACATGGGTGCAGTGCCTTTCAATCAAGAGCAGAAAGTTGCAGGAAGAGTGACCTAAACTGTCCCAACTGGGAAGGCCAAGCAGAGCTAGTAAATGCTCATCCAGACAGAAGCCAAGAGGAGGGACAGTGACCAGCGGAAGATTATTTGGAACATGCTTCAGATGAGGAGAGTAGGTTGAAAGTGCTGCAGTGGAAACCTCAGCTGGCAAGATGGGGTTTAAGGGTGATAAGATAAGAGCAAGCCAGCACCGCACCATTGCTTGTTGGTTTATTTGTTTCTATAGTGGTGGCCAACCTGGGTTATCTTATGACCATTGCTCCCTTCAGAAGTGCTGTTATCTGTAAAATTATATAGTTGAGTTATCCATGTATTTTAACTGAATAAATAAAGTTAGTTATTATTAGTAAATTATGTAATACAAAACAAGACCTTGCGTTGACCTTCATTCCTTCATCATTCCTTTGTTGACTCTTCTTGTTTGGGGGATGTTCTTTTCTAACATCCGGTCCAAATGTGCTTCTGTTATAACAATCTCCAGTGCCCTTATGTACAGATTGGATTTAAAGGGGTGGATGTTTGCCTTGTCTGCTGCCCAAGCTCCCTTGCACAAGAGTCACTTTGTACACACTAGGTATTGGGGAGGAACTGAGCACCACCCTGGTCTGCTGTAAGGTGTGAGCTTTGTCAGCTCTCAGGGTGTCTTGAGTTTCTTATGGCTTTTCTTAGCACCGTGCTTCCTGCAGAGAGTCTTCAAGTAATGCTAGTTCACTGGCAAGTACAAAATCCTCCCTGAGGCAGGGTACTTGATAATCACACCGGAGTAAGTTAACATAGCATGCTCTGGGAAATACATTGTTTTCACATCAGTAGTTTATTCTTTAAAGCAGTCCTGTCTGAAAAAAAATGTGAAAAATGAGTTCCCTTCCTCTGAGTTGTTAGGAAGGGTCCAATTCTGAAATCAGAATATAATAAAATGAAATCTTACTTTAAAACTCATCCTAGGGGGCTGGAGTGGTGGCTCAGCAGTTGCAGCGCTTGCCTGGCATGCGTGAGGACACAGATTCAAACTCCAGCACCACGTACACAACGAAGTATCAGAGCAACAAAAGCCACACAAGAAACTGAATAAAATTGATTCTCTCTCTCTCTCTCTCACTGTCCTTCTCTCTTAAAAATAAACAAGCAAACAAACAAAAAAGCTCATCCTAGGATAGAATTCAGCGTAAGTCAGATCAATCTAGAGTCTCATCAAATAATATAATTATGAAAATACTGAAATAATTTCATTATATATTAGACCTATATTACGCACCCCCTCTCCCAGAGCAGATTACTCAGGGCTCTGCATTATACATTGCCTGTCATTCTATGATGGCCTAAATTTGCTTATCTCACAGATCGTGCTTGATGAGTGAATCCCCAAATATCTCTATCTGTGACTTATGTAAATTAATTTAAATTCAGAATATAAAAAAATGAAAGCCAAGTCTGATGAGGTCAACCGTAAACAATAAAAGCAATTGTTCTCAGTTTGAGGAGAAATGTATTTTATCAGACTTTGTTAAATAACAAAATTCTTGGGTCGTATTATGAAGCATTAACAGTGCAAAGCCATCATTGAACTACACAAATTACAAATTGATTTAGATGAACCCTGTCTGGCTCTAATGCGTGGCACACATGATGTGCTGAAGGTGTGTAATGACCCACATAAAGAGGCAGCGCAGGGGAATTTAACAAAATTGCCATTGGCTTTTTTTTACGTTTTACACAGTCAACTAGCATTATCTGATGTGAAGAATGGGCTCAGTGAATTATCAAGGAAATAGATGCTTTTTTTTTTCTTTTTTGGCATGGTAAGCCTCTTCGAATTCATAATAGCTCACTGGAGAACACTGCAACCGGTACAATTTTGCTGCAAGGTGAAAAAATATCAGACAGAGACAAGTTATTCAAAAGACAAGATGCAACACTTTGAGCTCTGAGCACTTGTTTGCAACACATGATGCCTTTTTGAGTAACAAGTGACATGGAAGATGTATATGATTTATAAAGCATCTTCTTGTTTAGAGATGCAAAGTGGTAAAGGTAAGTTGATGGATATAGCAGCTGTGAGACATTCTGTGTCTATGTAAGTTGCATGCAATAAAAACTCTAAAATAACGTCCCTCCTTCTCCAGTTCAGTGGCCAGTGTCCTTTATATTATTCAGTCGTCTGGCAAATAAATTTTCTCTCGGTATTCTGAGAATCTAAATTATTACCAATGATAGGAAACCAAGTAATATGTTTGCAAACCCAAAGAGAAGTTCCATTTGTGATTTTGTGAATGTGAACCAAAGAGTTGCTGTGGTAGGTTGGCCCCGAAGATGGACACATCTAACCCCAGAACCTGTTCATTTGTCACTTCACATGGCAAAGAGGAGTCAGCAAGTGTGGTTTATGGTGGGTCTTGAGATGCAGAGCTTATGCTGGATGTCCCGGGTAGGTTCAGTGAAATCACAAGGGTCTCCATTATTGGAAAGTGAATACAGGAAAGGCAGACAGAGATCACAGGTGGGAGTGACTTGATTGCTAGCTTTCAATGAAGGTTGAAGGCAGTCCATGAGGTAAGGATTGGGCACAGGCTTTAATCTTTCTGGAAGAGACAGGAGACTTTCTCCCCTCCAGCCTCCCTACTGACAACTTCACTGGTGGTTTTGCATTGTTTACGCCACTCAATGTGTGGTAATAGTTACAACAGCGATAGAAATCTAATGTAGTCATTTACTTTCTGTCAATTGTTTAACTTTGTATAAAGAAATCTCTTGTCTTAGTTGTCATTGTCCTGGAGTGCATTAGAATATGTGAGAAATAACTAGATGGGTACTCCCCCAAATTTTCTAAGAAAATTGAGCCTCGTATAGTCACTAGAAAAAAATGAAGTTAATATTTGACAATTATTGCTGGCTTGCTTTGTTCTCTTCAACTTTTATAGTAGCATATTATGCCGCTGATAAGTCCTGCAATAAGAAACATGGTCAGATTTCATTAACTGCTCTTGAAGATATTTAAATATGAGACTCATGGATTAACTCTAAAGGAAATATTGAGCTGAACAAGGATCAAATCTATTATATCAAACTCTTAATCACATGTCACCAACCTGGAATCAAGCAAATGTCCTTAAAAGTATTGTGATGAAGCATTTCTATCAATTCTACCCTTGAGATTATCTTCTTAACCCTATTTTATAGTTGTAAAAACTGTGGCCATAAGTTACCCACCTCTCCATGATTACCTTCCAGAATCAAGGTGAATAGAAACAATTTATGTTGAGTGGCACGAAATTTTGCTCTTCTGGCACTATCATTCTATGCTTTTCGAATATAGGAATAAATTTAAAATATTTTGTAAGAAGCTTTAATTTTTTTTTTGAGAAAGAGAATTTATTTTTCATCTGGATTTTTTTTCTCCACTTAGTTGTGTATGTGGTGCTGGGGATCTAACCTGAGTCACAGGCAAGCATTCTACTGCTGAGTCACCTCATCAGTCCATGAGACATTAAGTTTAACTTAAAGTAAAAGTTCAGGGAAACCTGAAAAGAAGCATATTGTATTTCTGATCATTTATGCATCCCCTACATTTGGTGAAAATAGTCCTTACACAATAAATTGGGAAATGTGATGAAATTGTGGTTGTTTTGACGATAAAATTAACAGCTTATCAAGCAGTAGTAATTAATACACTCAAAGAATCAACAATCAATGGTAACCTTCATGGTTTATGTACTGCAGGAGAATTCTCAGTCTTCATACAGTTTCAGTGATTTCTAATTAAACTCTTTAGACTCCTAATTAGTTCTTTCATTTACATTTTTTACTTTATTCAATTTCATATTTAAATGCAGAAGAAATGGCAGCTGGTAAAACTCCAGTACTGTATGTTTTAGTAGTGAAAAATGACAACTTATTATATAAATCATTTGAAGTGTTTCTATGGTTTGAAGCATTATAGCAATACTCTGTTTGCAGAAGGAAATATAGATAACATCTTTGAGTCTGTCTTCATTCATGTCCGACATACTAAAGTCCTAAAATCCAGGAATATAATGGCAATTAAGATTGTTAGCATCAGGTGACTTAATTATTCTTACAAACATGAAGGGTAAGCATTGTACCATATTTATAGAGAGCAGGGAAATTTGCAATGGCATAGTGTAATATGTATTAGTCATAAGTGATCATTTGTGTAAAATAATATGATCTTGGTAATGTGATGTAACTAAATAATAAAGGTAACTTTCCACAGGAATTTTTATAGGACTTGTGGTGCCAGATCAAAATTGCAAAAAGTCGGGGCTGGAGTGGTGGCTCAGTGGTTGGAGCACTTGCCTGGCAAGTGCAAGGACCCAAGTTCAAACCCCAGTACCACGTATAAAATTAAGTGTTGGAGAACCAAAGGCCAGATGGAAAGATAAATAAAATTGATTCTCTCTTTATCTCTGTCTCACTCTCTTCCTTTCCCTCTCTCTCTAAAAAAAAAAGGAAAAGAAAAGGAAAAAAGTTTAAAAATTCACTTTATATGTTCGGACTGTGCTTCCAATCACTTAGTCAACAAGAACCAGGGTTTCCCTTCCAGGGTTTCTTCCCACAGACCTGGTACTTTCTCACCCAATAGAAGAATTTCTTGAGATCAATGATCTCTTTCAATCAGAATACTATTTCTTTCAATCGGAATACTAGTATTTCCAGAACACATTTGTAAATAGCCCTCAGATCCATCAATTTATTTATTCCTCCAAAATCCAAGCTGCCTCCCCATGCTTATGTCAAGAAAGAGACTTGGCGTTGGGACAAGGACTCAATGATTTAGCACAGCTGTCTGTAGAATGATAGAGGGATCAGACCTTTCAAAGTTTTGCTTTTTGATCTTAGGCCTGCATAAGTTTTCTCAATAAAGTATGTTTTCCTAGCTCAGGCCACACATCATAAAACGCATACTGAATCCTGCTAAACTACAGATAAAGAGTAAGAAGGGATAGGATTTGTATGGTAACATTATGATGCTTCAAAACTGAAATTATGCTGCCTTCATTGAAAAGCAATTTTCAAAAAATAAATTTTCCTGTGTATAGTTAAGGTATCCATGTAATGTTTTGGGAGGTATATAAATAGTAAAAATGTTACTGTAGTGAAGCAAATTTGCATATCCATCATCTCAGTAACTCCTTTTTGTGAGGCAAGAGTTGCTAAAATCTTTTCACTTAGCATGACTTTCACATACACTGAAAGTGCATTGCTTATGGTGGGTATTTCTCTTGTACAATAGATCTCTAGATGTGTTCATCCTACACATCTGATACTTTACCTCCTTTAATCTATGTGTTCCCACCCCCAAACCTGATAACTACTGTTTTTTTTAAATCTCTATTATCTGAATTTTTTCTTTATTAGATTCCACATACAAATGCAATCATGTGATTTTTTTTTTCTGTCTGTTTATGGCTTTTTCCAGGTTGTAGCAAATGGCAATATCTCATTCTTTTTAGGACCAAATAATATTCCATTAAAACATGTACCACTTTATTTTTATTCATTCATCTACCCACAGTTCATAGAGACTTAGATTGTTTCCCTATTTTGAGAGCAGTGAATAATGCTGTAATGAATGTGGGAGTGAAGTTGTCTTCTCAAGGTGGTAATTGAATTTCCTTTGGGAGCATTCCACAAGGAAGGATTTCTAGGTCACATGGCACTTTAGTTTGAATTTCTTTAGAAACTTCCACATTGTTTCCCATAATAATAGTACCAATCTACATTCCCACTACCAGTGTTCAGGGGTCCCCTTTCTCCAAACCCTCACCAGCATGTCATCTTTTGATTTTTTTTTGATAATACCTGACCTGATTGGTGTGAGCTGGTATATCATATGGTTTTGATTTGCATCTACCTGCTGATTATGGGTGTTGAGCACATCTACATTTTCCTGTTGGCCATTTGCATGTTTTTTTGGGAGAAAAATTATTTGCATTTCCACTGTTGAGGTCTTTGAGTTGTTCATGAATTTTGGATATTAAACCTTAATTGCATATCACTTCATATATGGTTTGCAAATATTCTCTCCCAACCAAAAGGCTGCTGTTCCATTGTGTTGTCCATTTCATTTGTTATGTAGATGGATTCAGTTTGATGTAATAATTTTTGGGTGTGTTGTTGTTGTTGTTTGTGTGTGTGTGTGTGTGTGTGTGTCTAGCATTTTTGATATGATAGCCAAAAATTTATTGCCAAGTCTAATGATTATGCTCTCTTCTAGGAATTTCGTAGTTTATGATCTTATATTTTGGTCTCCTAATCTATTTTGAGCTGAATTTTTTTACATGTAAAGTTGGATAAGGGGCCAATTTCACTTTGTTGCATAGGGAAATCCAATTCTCCCAGTTTTTTTTTTTTTATTGAAGAGAATTTCTTACGTAATTGTGTCTTATTGGTGCCCTTGTCAAAAATCAGCTGACTGTATATGTTTGTGTTTATTTCTCAAGCCTCATTCCTCTTCCAACAGCCTATATATCTGTTTTTATGCCACTACCCTATTGTTAACTGTAGGTTCATAAATATGTTAAATCAAAAGTGCGATTATTTCATTTTTTTCTTTCTCTGAATTGTTTCTGCTATTTAAAATCTTTTATGGCTCCATAGTACTTTTGGAGTGTTTTATTTTTTTGTATATATCTGTGAAAATTTTCATTTACACTTTAATAGGAATTTCATTGAATCTATGTATTGCACATGGATAGTTTAATAATATTAATTGTTCAGCTCCATGAGTATGAAGTATCTTACCATATATTTGCTGTGTCTTTAACTTCTTTAACCAATAGTTTACGGTTTGCAGTTTACAGATCTTTCATCTCCTTTTTAAATTTGCTCCTTGATAAGGAGCTTGTTTTGATGCCATCACAAATGGAAATGTTTTCCTGATTTATTTTTCAGTTAAGTCATTTTTTTATATTAAAGGCTACTAATTTTGTATGTTTACTTTGTATTCTACAACTTTATTGAATTAATTTAGCATGGAAAAATATGAGGCTAAAAATCTTAAGACCAATATTCAATAATAACACTTCATCATATTATATAGGGAAAAGAATCAGAAATTAAAATAATATGAAAAGTGTATATTAAAATATTTTATAATATACTACCTCTTACTGAACAATAGCATTGAATATTTCATTTTTCAAGATATAATTTGGAAAAATAGATTTTTTTCCAAATTTCTTTGGAAATTTTCATCTATATTTTAGGCAAATTATTCTAAATATTTTAAATGAAGACTATAATGCTGGCCATAAAATTTACAATGGTTAAGAAAGTCATACTTTTAAAGCACATTATTGCAAACACCACTATGTGGAATGTAAATGAGCAAGTATAATATGCTCTTTAATATGAGTGACAGTACATTCTGGTTTGCCTGGGACAGTTCTGATTTATCTCTATTGCAACAAAATCTATCTAGTTCAGCATTTGTCCTAGACTTTTCATTTTTAACCAATAATTTTTATAAATAGTTATATTAAAATGATTCAAAATGGTTGGGATAAATCTCAAAATATTTCACTTCTATCTTCTGTTATGACTTAATTAAATCAGATGACTTTTCTGTATTAGTTGATCCGATGATTAAATCCCAATTTTCTTATCTGTCTTGCAAAATGAGGTGATAGATGTCAGTGTCTTGGCTCCATCAATACCAGAAGAATGTTGGAAAGTTAAATTATTTCAAATATATGTAAAAGGATTAGTGTCATTAAATGCTTCATTTTGTTAATCTGTTCATTGACTGGAGATGTGGAAGTTTTTTAAATTAAAAATGAAACATTTAACATGCTGTTGGAATTTCATTTAAAAATCTAATGTGAATGATGTAAATTTTTTAATAAATTCTGGTAGCATAAAGCTTTGCAGTACAAACAGTATTTGCACTAAATTAATTAAGAAACCTATGGAGCAGAAATGTACTTGAATTGATTTTTGAATACATATAAATCGTCATTATACCCAAACAAGATGGATTTTCTACAGATGAAAATAGCAGCTTGAAGCTGTCAAACTTTGTAATTTATATTTATAAACACCTAGGAAAAATGAACTGAAAACGATAGGAAAAAATGAATGCTGAATTCACCCACAAACCAAACTCATTATGGTAGTGAATATCACTTTACATTTTGTATTACTTTGTATTTTAAAAATAGTTGGACTGCAAATATTTTTTGTAAGTTAATGTGCACCAAAACATTATCAAATTTGTATATCTTATTATTAAATTTTTATTCCAATGTTAAAAATTACATTTAAATAAATTAATTGGTTGAAAATATAAATCAGATATTTCAGAAAATGAAATAAAACAAATGGAAGCAAAGTTTACAAATAGGAAACCATGAAAATGTATCTTTTTAAAAGTAAGAAAAACCTAAACAGATTAAAAAATGTGGTTTGATTTATTCATAATACTTAATTTAGAAATTCCGTATATACTTTGGAAGAGCTCAATTTTGGAAAAAAAATGATAGCTCCCTAATTTTTAATTGGTAAATGGCTATCTGTGACTCCTCCCTTCATATGCAAACTACCCTCAATATTGCTAAAAATTGATGTTTATTAAAATATTCAATTATATTGCACAGAACAGCCTGCTTCTTCAATTTTGTCTTATGAAAATATTTACTTATGTGAGAGGGAAGCACAGTAACTAAAGATGTATTTCCTAATAATTTATTTGTCTACAAGGGACTTCAGTGTCTAGAGAGAATATTCTCCTAATTTGAAAATATGTAAAGAATCTTCAATAGAATTGTTTATAATTTCACTATACTGACTATAAAATGATAACTTGAAAATAAAAATAGTCAATTAAAAATAAAAATAATAAAATATTTAAAAAAAATTAAAAATAGTATTATTGGCATAATTTTAGAAACTGGAATAACTAAAAAATTATTAAAGTAAAAGTATAGCCAAGGTTAATTTATTTTTATGTATTAAGAAAAATAATTAAAAAAATACTTAAATTTGTGTTAATATTAATGAATATATATTTACATTTTTAGAAATAAATTAATTTGAAATTATAATTTTTAAAATAACTCTTCAAGGTCTACTGATATAATGAAATCCATGACTACTCAATAAAACTTTTTGATTTTAAAGAGAGAAGGACAGTGAAAGTGAAAGAGAGAAACAGAGAGAATCAAATTTTATTGAGTTTTTCACATGGTCTTCGTTGCTCTAACACTTAGTTGTGTACGTGGGTGGTGGGGTTTGAACCCCGTGTACTTGTACATGCCGGGCAAGTGCCATAACCACTGAGCAACCGTTTCAGCCCCTCAATAAGACATTTTATAGTATTGTATTTTTAAATTATTTTAATAATACCATTCACCATAAAACTTTGCTAGTTTGTAACAATAAACTATATGATCACCTTGTAGTGAATATTGTGCAATTCTTAGTTCTTGTCCCCAGCCAAGATTTGAATTTTGTTTCAGATCATACTGCTCCTTCTTGATTCCCGTCCTTACCTCTGGTTTTAGTTTCTTTCTTATGTAATGTATTTTTATTTATAATTATTTCATCAAGCATGTGTAATGACAAACTTTTCCAGTATTTGAAATACTTTATGTCATTCAAACGCCTCAATGTTAATTGAACTGGGTATAGGAACAGGACTCTTTTCATTTATTTATTGATTGATTGATTTTTTTAATGAGAGAGGGACAATGAGAGACAGAGAGACAGAATCAATTTTTATTTAGTTTTTCACGTGGCTTTCGTTGCTCAGACACTTATTGTGTATGTGGTGCTGGGGTTCGAACTCGTATATTTGCGCATGCTGGGAAAGGGCCATAACTGCCAAGCCATCACTCCAGCCCCAAGGACTCTTTTGATTTAGACATGTGGTGTTCCCCAAAAGCTCATGTGTGAAACAATGCAAGAAAGTTCAGAGGTAAAGCAAGTAAGTCATGAAAGCCTTAATCTAGTCAGTGCATTAATCCACTCATGGATTTATGGGGTGATTCCTGCAGGCCAGCAGGATGTGGCTGAAAAAAGCAGGTAACTGGGGTATGACTTTGGGGTTTATACTTTGTCCGTGGTGACCAGAGAGAACTCTGGTTCCTGGTTGCCATAATTTTTGTTTTGTTTTATTTTTTTTAAGAGAGAGAGGGACAGTAAGAGAGAGAGGGGGGAGAGAGAGAGAGAGGAAGAGAAAATCGATTTTATTTAGTTTTTCACGTGGCTTACGTTGCACTGACACTTCGTTGTGCACATTGTGCTTGGGTTCGCACCCATGTCCTGAAGGCATGCCAGGCAAGTGCTGTAGCCCCTGAGCTACCGCTCCAAACCCTGGTTGCAAGATTTTGAGCTGCTCTCCTTTGCCACTTCCATCTTGCTCTTCTGCCTCAACAGGACCCAGAGCTATGGAGTTGGACCACCATGTACCATTTTCTGAAACTGTGAGCAACATGAACTTTTCCTCTTCTACATATTCTTGTTGGGTCTTTTGATAAAAGTGACAGAAAACCAACTAAAGTAGTACTCTTATGTGACATTCATTTTCTCTTAGCTCTTGTAAAGGACAGTTCAATTGTCTTTGCACCTTTACCATTGCTGTCAACAACTGTCCGTCTAATTATTGTTCCTTTTTAAGTCATTTTTCTCTATGATTGCTTTCAATAATTTTTCTTTTTCTTTTGTGAAGGTCAATTGAATTATTAGCTACATGTGAACTTCTTTTAATTCATCTTGCATGAGAATAAGCAGTTTATTTAGATGTGGTATTTCGTGTCTTCCCTAAATTCTGGATCATCTCAGACATTGTTTTTACAAATACTGTCTCGGTGACATTCTTCCTGTACCATCCTAAAGAAATTCTATTAATTAATGTGCAAGATCCGATCACCTGGCCAGTCCACACCTTCTTTGACATTGAAAAGAGAAGAGCTGTGAAATGCTTGCTTTCCAACTCTCTTGAAGTTAGGACTTGTTAAGTGATAGTTATTAAATGCTAAGTATAATTGCATTATTGAAATTTATGGGTAAACTTTCTTTCATGGTGAAAGAAAGATGCAGCTGCTTTTTTCATCCTGCTACAAACTCAAATACAATGAGAAAAACTTCAGGAAACTTCACTGAGATCTTCGTCAAAGTCCAGGGTAGTGTCAGAGATGCTCTGTGACAACACTGAGGCATAGATCTGGTACTTATCAGCTGCCTCCTTCTAAATTTCTAATTTTTGTGGGTGTAACTTTAGTTTCTTTAAACACAGCCTAAAGAAAAGATTTAGGTGCTAAGAATTTACCTCAATGGAACACAGCCAAAGAGCAGTGAAGAGAACTCAACCATGAAGGAAGGAAGCACAGGAAAGTGATGTGGTGGACTACGGGTAAGGGTTTCTCCACCAAGAGGCACGGAGAGACATAATATGTTCTCAAGAAATTTAGACTCTACACACAAAAGTTTTAAAAGAGATAAATGTTGATTGGAGAAACCTCACATCAGTGTAGCCCACCAGAGGGCAAATAGCTTTATTTACCTGTGCTTTCTGCCTCCTGCTTCCCATGAGACCATGTGACAAGGAACACACACAGGGATAATCTGATGGACATCTCTTTCACTTCCATGTCACATGTCCATCCTCTAGCAGGTCACTCCTTAAGCCATACCATGTGGTATATTTCATCCAACTCTAAAAGAGAAGACAATCTTGAAAGGTGGGGCATGGACCAAGTGAAAGAGGAAAAGAGGGTGGCAGACTGTTCCTCACCCAGGACTATATTCTAAATTCCAAATCTTTCCCTGACACCTCTCACATGTCTTCCTGTCTTCACAGTCACAGGGTTTATTGTAAGATAATCATAACTTATTATCCTTTATCCTTTAATATTTTGTAAGCAACATGAGGGCAGCAAATTTCGTCACAATGTACGAATGAATGACAGCAAGGATACTTTGCCCAAACCCTTGGATATTAACATGGTTTTGAAACAGATTCATCCGTTGGTGATTTGGCTGGTTTGGCCTTGTCCCTTTTGGGCATCATGTCATGTGATAAGGATGATTTTTTACCTAATATTCTAGTGGCTAAGATCATCAGCTTTAGAGACTGATTTCCCAAATTCAGATTCTCTCTGTGCCACTTATCGCTGTATGACAATGTGAAATTTGTTAAACTACTTTAAAATTTGCTTTTCTCATCGGACAAATAATAATAATTATGTTACATATTTCGTGATTGTTGTCAGGAATATATGCACTGTCATATAAACCACTTTCATGGTGAGTCACACACAGTAAATAATTGGCAGTTGTCTAAGTCACTTCGAGCTGCTGTAACAAATTACTGTAGATTAGGTGGCTTAGAGAACTAAACTGTTTCTCATAGTTCTGAAGGTTGAAAAGTTCAAGATCAAGTGCTAGCAGATCTGGAGTCCAGTGAGGACTTCCTGGTTTGAAGATGGCCTTGTTATACCTTTCCAGGGTAAAGGATAGAGTGAAAGAGAGACCTCTCCTCTCCTTTCTTTCCTTACATGAGCACCAATCTCATTGTTGAGGGCTTCCCTGTAAAGAGTTCATTCTTTTCCAAGGCTTCACCTCCTGTTATCATGTTAGGGATTAGGATTTCAATATGTGAATGTTAGGATGACACAAATATTTGGTTCATTAGAGTGGTGTTTTTATCTTCAGGTTCTAATAGGGAAACAGAAAACACTCAAAGTATTTAAAATACAAGATTTCAATGTACGTGGTACTTTGCACAGTTATATAAAAACTAAAAAAAATTTAAAAAGATAAACAGGAAACTGCAGTGAGGCAATCCAGAAAAATGAGCACTAGCAGTCCATCGCTACCATCTCCAGACAATGGGGACAATGGTGAGACAACAATATAATACGTGAGCTCAGGGGCAATGTCAGATGACCGAGAGCTTGTGTTGAAGGAGATGCAGACAATGCCTGCTGGGGATGACAGGAGAGAAGGGAAATAAATGCCTTACTGCCTCCCTTCTTTGCACTCTTCATCTTCCCATTCATAGAACCTGTTACGGTTTAGAAATTAGGTGTCCCCTGGTGAAAGAAGGTTAATTGATTGGGGTCTAAGAACCTTAACCCGATATATGAACTAATCCCCTGAGAGGGATTAACTGAGTGGGATCTGCAGGCTGGTAGGGTGTGTCTGCAGGAGGTGGGTCATTTGGGGCATGCACACTTGGTGAGCTGGGCTTAGTCTCTCTCTTCCTGATCATGTCCTGAGCTGCTTTCCTCCACCACACTCTTCTGCCATGATGTTCAGCCTCACCTCAGTCCCCAAGGAATGGTGCCAGCCTGCTATGGGCTGAGACCTCTGAAACTGTGATCCCCAAAATAAACTGTTCCTCCTCTAATTGTTCTTTTCACATATTTAGTCATAGAAGCAAAAAAACTGACTAAAAGAGATGTCATGCGATAAGAGAGCCTTGAGAACCAGCTCCCAAGAATAGATCACCAATTTTACAGAACATAGAAGAGAAGGGCAGAGAATGGATGTGAGGGCTATCAGGCCCAGACTCTGCTCCGCATTATGTATTATAGAATTATCATTGCTGGGGCTGGACTGGTGGCTCAGCTGCTAAGGTGCTTACCTTGTATGCATGACTACGAGAGTTCAAACCCCAGCACCACAAACACAACAGTGTTGGAACAACAAAATCCAAATGAAAAACTAAAATAAAATTGATTCTTTCTCTCTCTCTCACTGTCCCTCTCTCTCTTTAAAAAAAAAGAATTATCATTGCTAAGATTTCTTCTTTCCTTGAGATCACCTATAAATTGTATCTTACAATATTTCATTTTGAAGCAGAAGCCATAGTTACTAGTTTTAGTATAGTCCATGTTGCTTTTATAAAATGAACACCTTCATTTGAAATCTTTCCTAGAAAATTTCCTAAACTTTAAATATTTTCAAATGCAATGCCATTTGTAAGTGGGATATTCCACTATAAACCCTCTACCTTTTCAGGTTCTCTATAAAAGTCACACCGAAGAAAAGACACTTTTCTTTATATCTGAATCTAATCTATTTCTAAAATTGTTTTTCTTTTTACTCTTGTGCACTTTATTTTTTATATTTAGCAACTATATAATAAGGTTTGCATCAACATAGTTCATGTTCCTTCTGGCATTCAGGCCCCCTTTTATTTTACGCATTGCACAAATGCATTGCTGAGAATTGTAAAGCTCTTCTGTTACACGCCAGGTACAGAATTTGAAGGATTAAGAAGTAGGAAGAAGTAACAGCACCAATTTCCCCCATTAAATTGAAATTTATAGACCTGATATTTTGTTAGAACAGCTACAACCCTTATTCATGCGTGTATTATAAATTAACTCCCTCTGCAGTACTTCTGTAATCCCATATGATAGCTGCATCTTTCTTACTACTGAGATATTTATGGCTCCAGATGTGCTTTGAATATTTCCTAAAAATTGCCCAGCGTTTCAAACATTACTGACAATTGGTGACACACAATGTAATACCTCTCATTGAGCTTTTATCATTTCAATTACTATGTATATCTATAGGATAAAGAAATAAAGAATCTGAACATTGGCTAGGCCCCCTGAACTAAGGCCAAGGTGGCATTGTCACTAGTAAATCCCTAGAGAAAAGAATTGAAGCCCAATTTGAGACTAAGACAAGGTCATAGATAAGAAACAGTTTTAGAATTTATCAAAAAACAAAAATCAGTGAAAATAGAGCCATGAGAGGAAATCTATACAGCAAAGAATAAGTGTAGTTAAAAATAAATAAGAAGGTGAAGAGCAAGAATATGTATTTGTTAGAAGATAATGTGACAGACTTCTGTGGGTTGCCTTGTGACTTTGAGACTCTTTCAGCCATCTCTAAGCATGGCTCATATTCTCTCTGAAATAGGTATTGATGAGTCTGTGTTCTGCAGAATGATGAAACCTCATATATCCACCTGACATGATACAGCTTCTAATAAATTGCATATGCTTGTGACACGATTGATTTGGATTTTGCCGATAATGGGAACTGGGCCCATTTATCCTGCTTCCATTTGAGGAGAATCAATCTAAATGCTTCCTAGGAAACCAATTGTTTTGTTTTATTTTTATCCTTTAAACATGTTATTTTTGTGGGCTGGAGCAGTGGCTCAGAGGTTGTGGTGCTTGCCTGGCATTTGCAAGTACTCGAGTTCAGACCCCAGCACCACCTACACCATGAAGTGTCCAGGGAATGAAAGTCACATGGAAAACTAAATAAAATTGATTCTTTCTTTTCTCTCTCTCTCTCTCTCCCTCCGTTTAAAAAATGCTATTTTCTCCTTATACTTTAAAGTAATATCCACCAGAAATGGAATGGGAACCACAAATGTGACCCATATATTCACTTTTGATGCTTTTAGTGGTCACATGACCACTTTCCAGAAAAGAAAACCAAACAGGTGAAACTAATTGTAATAACACATCATATTAGACAGCAATATATGACAATTATTCTGATATAAACAGATCATTGCTGAAGTTTTCAATGAGGTACTTTGCTTTTAGAAAAAAAATAGGTACTAAAGCCAAATTTCTGTGCATTTTTGTACATTTTAGTAGTCACCCAATGTGAGGCAATCAAAATGCAGAATCACATGGTTAGTAACTAATGGAAGAAATGTTACAAGTTCAGAAATGAAGCTCAGGAGTTGTTTAGTGATTCTAACTTGTTGAAAATGCCTATCTACTAAATTCAAAAAAACATGATGGACAGAGAGTAGGAGTGACATCAAGTGTGAGTGAGAAACATTAAAAGTGAATATGTGGGATGACATCCAGTGACATCCAGTGCTCACGCACAAATGGCATTCACAAATATGTGAATTGTCTTAGTGTCCTCCAGAAAGTCTCCTGCATACTTCAACTACCTGAAATCATATTCTTGTCACTTGCTGTATTTATCTTGAGGGCTGCCATAACAAAATACTGAAGATGGAATGGCATGAACAGAAATCCATTTATCCACAATTGCAGAGGTTAGGTTTCTTCTCAGTCAGCCCTCTCTGGCTTGCAGAGAGTCACCTTCTCATCATATCCTCACCTGGTTTTTCCCTGTGCACACATGTTTATATCCAAATCCCCTTTTCATAATGACACTGTCATAATTAAAGTCTACCCAGATAACCTCATATTACCTTAATTACCTCTCCAACATCTCAGTTTTCAACTGCAGTCACATTGTGAGGCAATGGAGATTTCAAGTTCAACATTTGAATTTGGGGGGTACTCAATTCAGCCCAAAGTGTATACAACAATGATAAAAAGTAGCCCGGACAGGCATACTTGATAAGTATGCTTTCCATAAAGGGTATGAGATCCTCTCGGGCTGAATTTACTTTTGAAACCTGATTTTAGAATTGAGTGCAAGTAAAGCATGCTGAGATGTGTCTATTGCACGTATTCCAACAGAATGGGAATGCGAAGAAATGGTCATATTTTAGAATACTATCTTATTTTACAAGAGGTATGTGACAAACAGAAATGACTCCAGATAAAGCACAATAATTGTGAAAGTTGCAAAAGCATGGTCTTTAAGGGATTATTGAATTACCAACTGGAATAAGTAGAACACAAAGTCTAAGTTATCCCTACTATGGAAGGCCTGTCATCTAAAGAACACATTAGATTATAAGAATAAGAATAAAAGGATACAAGAACAGGAAGACACATTTAAGTGAAACATGAAAAACATTTTTTATTCCTGAGTTGGAGCTTCTCTGGAATACACCATTCTTCAAAGCAAGTGTTCAGAAAATTAATAATCATAAATAATAAGAGATATTGTCTATTGCCATGTTGTATGCATGTGCTCATCTTGTAAATACTCATTGAAAATATTCTTGGCTTTTGTTTCTGTTTTAGGTGATGGAGATTACACAATGTGCAAATAATACTGTTGAATCTAGCATAATTACAAAAGGGTTTGTACCAGATAAATATCTCTTTTGCTCTTTTATTTTATGGTTCTATAAACATCGTCACTTTTCTTATCATCTTTATTAACTAATATTATGCCTACGCTAAACTACATCAGTTAAATTGTATAAGTGAACAAATTTGAAAGTTGCACACACCCATTAATCCATTCTACTGAGTATAAATTATTGATAAAAGTTCCCGAAGACTTCTTGTGCCTCCTTTGTATTGTTTATCATCCCTGGTTTCTGGCCCCAGGAGGGAACCCATTGGCTTTTTATCATTGTAGATTTTGTTCATATTTTATGTAAATGAATCAGACAGAAAGTGTCCTTTTGTGTTGGCTTTTTTTTTCACTTGGCATAAAGATTTTGAGATTCATCTACCTATTGTTTCTCTTTTTTTTTCCTTTTTTTTTTTTGAGACAGAGGGGGAGAGATACAATCAGTTTAATTTACTTCTCATCTGGTCTTTGTTTCTCCAACAATTAGTTGTATATGTGGTACTGGGCTTCAAACCCTGGTCCTCACACATGCCAGGCAAGGGTGAAACTGCTGAGCCCTCACTCCATCCCCTGTTATTTTTCTAAGTGTTTTCCTTTTTAAATAACATAATGGCATTCTTTTAAATAGATTTATCACATTGTATTATGCAAATGTTAATGGACACTTAAATTGTTCCTACTTTTTGTCTATCATTAATAAAGCCAGTATGAATATTCATGTACAAGTCTTTATGTGAATATATATTTTAATTTCTCTTGGTAAACACCTAGGAGTAAAATTCCTAGACTTTATGATAGCTATATTTTTAACTTAAAGAAAAATAAAATCTAACCACTTTCCACATTGCATGTAACATTTTAAATTATTTGCAAAGAATAAGTATTCTGGTTTATCCACACTATTGAATTCTTCGTAGAAAAAATATCCTTTCAAGTCCTTTGCCCACTTTTAAATTGGGCTTATGTCTTTGGTATTGAGTTGTAAAAGCTGTTTATACATTCAAAGTATTAAACTGTCATATGCTGTATGATTTGCAAATAATTTCTTTCATTGTGTAATTTCTTTGATAATGTCCTCAAAAGCACAAAATGTTTAATTCTGACTAAATCCAATGTATGTAGTTTTCTCTGCTGCCTGTGATTTCAGTGTCAAACCTGAGAACGCTCTACCAAACCCAAGGCGGTAAAGAAAGTCGCTATGTTTTCTCCTGGAGTTTTTTTTTTCTCTTTTTTCTTTTTTATTAGATGATAAAGAGTTACAATTGAGGGGGAAACATTATCAAACATTCAAGAACAAATGTATATATACTTAGTTATCTAGGGCTAATGTCATGTCATGGATACCCAGCTTGGGTTCCCCGTGTTGCTGTTTCCCCCAGAAGAACCTCTGAGTCAAATGGGTATCTTATGGAGGTCAGAGATCACCTTCTGAGATGATTCCCCTATATTCGCATCCTCCAGTCTCCTAGATGATTTTCCAAAGCCCTCCCCTCACCCTGTCCCCCAGCCTACGCCTCCAAGTATCCTAGGGAGTCATCTCCCTGTTGCGATAAGAATCATACAATTTGAAGTTATTATTAGCTTAGTTTATAATCCTTAGTTCCATGGTCATGGGTTCATTTTGAGTTTTTTTTTTGTAGATAAGGAAAAGTAGAGATTTAATTTCATTCTTTTGCAGAGAATTATCTAATTTTTCTACCACATTTGATGAACAGACTACCCTTTTGCCATTGAATGATGTTGGCACCTTTCTCAAAAAAAGTCATAGATGTTTGAATTTATTTCTGGGCTATTAATTCTATTCTATTTATCTATATGTCTGTACTATGACCATGTCATATTTTGCATTAAAATATTTTCATGATAGATTTTTTATTTAATTATTAATTTGTTTTTTATTTGTTTGACATAGTTTTACATATTGGAGGGAATCAATGTTATATATTTATGCATAGATGGATATTGACAAAGTAAGTTAAGGCTGATCCTAGTCCAGGATCTCCCTTCTTTGACCACTCCCTGCTCCCATGTCTCCCCTGCTTTACCCCCATGTTATAGATAGAAATAAACATATACATGTATATTAATTTTTGAGTTCTCTGATCCTCTCTGCCCACCTGTGTATAGTTTGGCTTCTCATAGAAGTCAAGGGTTCCCAGCTGCATTGATAAAATCCTCTAATCTCTCTCTCTCCTCACCGCCCCCTTTCCTTTTTCCCCCAGCTTCATAGTTATGGTTCCCCTGCTTATGTGAAAATTCACCTGTGTTGAGTTTATTTTTGAGCTTAGCTAACTTTCAATCTGTAGTAGATTTTACTCTTACTTCCACATATGAAAGAAAACATTTGGCCCTTAAGTCTTTGAATTTCGGATATTTCACTCAGCATATTTTTTTCCATCTTTATTCATTTGGCTGCAAATGCCATGATACCATTCTCTCTAATAGCACTAATTGCAGAATAGAACTTCATTGTATAAATATACCACAGTTTTCAAGTCCACTTGTGCAGTGAGGGCCATCTGGGTTGGTTCCATAGTTTAGCTATTGTAAATTGAGCCCCTGTATTTTTCTTTTTACAAAGAGGGAACAGGATGAGAGAGAGAGAGAGAGAGAGAGAGAGATGAGCAGTTTTTATTTAGTTTTTCATGTGACTTTCATTTCTCGGACACTTTGTTGTGTATGTGGTGCTGGGATTTGCACTCACGTACCCATGCATGCCAGGAAAGCACTGTAACCACACAGCCAGCACTCCAGTCTCCCAACTCTAGTTTTTTGAGGAGTCTCCACGCTGCTTTCCAGAGTGGCTATACAAGTTTGCAGTCCCACCGACAGTGTGACAGTGTTCCTTTCTTCCCACAACTCCTCCAGCATCTATTATTGTTCATATTCTTCATTTTTGCCACTCTGACAGGAGTGAGATGGAATCTCAGTGAAGTTTTGATTTGCATTTCTCTGGTTGCTACTGATGTAGAATATTTTCTCATGTATTTATTGGCCTTTTGGACTTCCTCCATTTAGTAGTTTCTATTTAATTCCCTAGCCTATTTAATGATCAGATTATTTGTGGTTTAGGTGTTCAGTTTTTTTGACTTCTTTGTATGTTCTGGATATTAGCCCACTGTTGGAGGTATAGCTGGCAAAGATTTTCTCCTATTCTGTAGTTTCTGTCTTGACACTCTTGACTGATTCTTTAGCTGTGCACAAGCCTTTTAGTTTAATGGCATCCCACTCATTTATTCTTGGTTTTAATTCTTGTGCTACTGGAGTCTTGTTAAGGAAGGCAGTGCCTACACCGATGTAGAGTATTGATCCTATTTTTTCTTCTAGCAATTGTATAGTTGCTGGTTTAATTTCTAACTCTTTGATTCATTTTGATTTGATTCTTGTGCAGGGTGAGAGATAAGGATCTAATTTCAGTTCTCTGCATATTATAGTTCAGTTCATCTAGCACCATTTGTTGAACAGGCTAGCTTTCCTCTATACTATATTTTTGCCCCCTTTCCAATATCAGATAATTAAACATTTGTGTGTTTTTCTCGGTATCTTCTAGTCTGTTGCATTGGTCTTCATGTCTATTTTGATAACAGGCTGATTTTGTTACTATAGTCCTATAATATAATCAGATTAGATATTTCCACAGTAATTTTGAAATCAGAACGTATATGCCCTCTTAACATTGTATTTCTTTTTCAATGTTATGTTTTTCACTCAAGATTTCTTTCATTTCCATAAGAATCTGAGAGACAAGTTTTTCTGCCAGAAGATGCTTGAAAATTTTAACAGGAATTTCATTGAATCTGTAGCTCACTTTAAGAGTATGCCCATTTAAAAAATACTATACTCTAATTCATTAATATAGAGTATTTTTCCATTTAATTGAGTCTTTTTTAATTTCTTCCAGCAACATTTTGTAGTTTTCAATGTGTAAGTCTTTCACCTTTTTGGTTAAATAAATCATATTTAATCCTAGGTGTTTTATTCTTTTGGGTGATATTTTAAATGGGATTAATTTATTTTTTGGTTTGTTCATTGCTGATGTAGAGAATCAAATGAACTTGAAATCTAAAGTTTTAATTTCAAAATGAAGAATCCTACCACAAGGAAACAACAATTATTACCTAGAAATGGAAGCCAAGACTTCCACCTGTCCATATGAACTACTCATGTCTCTGAATCAATGAGCAATGAAGGTACTACTTACTGTTCTGTGTGGGTGATTGACTCGACCACCAGTGAGAAACTAGACTGGTACCCCACCACAGAGACAAGGAAGATTTGGTTGTGCTTTGAAATTGTAGTTATGAAGAACTTTAACCTACGATTTTCTTTTCTAGCAATGTCTCTGTCCAACTATCAAAGTTGTTGACTTCATAAGATGATTTTAAAAATGCTACATCCTGTTCAGTTTTCTAAGTTTGCATAAAATTGTTAATATTTCCTTCTTAACTGTTTAGAATTCATGATTGAAGCCTTATGGATCATGAATTTTCTTAGGGAAATAAAATTTTAAATTATAACTTTCCTTCACAGGTGTATAGAAAATTGAATGAACAGGTAATTTTTTGCCTTTTAAGGAAAACTTTAAAATTTAAATAAGTTGTTTCACTTTTTGCAATTATGTTCTTTTAAATTTTCTGCTTTTTACCCTTTAATGTGTCTAAGATCTGTAGTCATAATTCTTTTTTATCTCCCACTACTCATAACTAGAATTCTGTCTCGATTTATTAGTTATTTCTTGGAGCAATATTCCTTTTTTATTTACCTATTATGAAAATTTTTATTTTAAACTGAAATGTTTATTCCATTCACATTTAATATATGATTACTAACATGACTGACATTTTCTCTACCATTTTATATTTTAGCCTCAGTTTCTTTCCCCTTTTTTTTTATTCTTTCTTCTATTCCAATCTTTCTGTTTATTTTGGATTTTCAATTTTTTTACAGTTTTATTCCAAGTTATGCATTGGCCATTAAACTATGTATCTTTGCTTTAATATTTAGCATTTATTTTAAGGATTATAAAATGTATACTTAAAATTTTACCATCTATTTAAATTTCATATTATATCACTTTTCAGAAACATATAAAACCCTGCAACTGTACAGATCTGTTTATTCTCCCCCTCCTTCTTTTTTTTTTTTTGTTATGGTTGTTTTGTATGTCAAAATTTCACATATTAGAATCTCCACAAAATAAAGTTACATTGGTTAATATATAATCATATGTATTTTAAGTCAATTAAGGAAAATAACTCATTTTTACCATCTTTGAATTCTTCACACCTGAATATATGATTTTTTTTCCTTTTAAATAGTCATCATTTTCTTCTATCTGAAGAAATTCATTTAGCATTTGCTAAGGCATAGCTTGATTCAAGACAAAGCCCTTTAGATTTCCTTCGATGTGTTTTCACCTTCATTCTTGGAGACATTTTTGTTTCTTTCATTCTTGAAAGATAGCTTCTCTGGATCTGAATATTGGATTAATTCTCCAGCACTTTGGAGATAGTGCTGCCCTGTATTGTCATAACCGCAGTTCTTGGGAGAAGTCTACAGCTGTTCAAGACATTGTCCCCTCCATCAGTGTGTTCTTTTCTGTAGTTGCTGTATTATAATAAAGAAATGTGGAACAGACACATTTCATGACCTGTGACATATCCCTTCAGGCTCTCCATGATTTTTTTTTCTTTAGAGAGAAGGACAGCGAGTGAAGGGGACAGAGATAATCAATTTTTATTGAATTTTTCACATGGCTTTCGTCGTTCTGACACTTAGTTGTGTATGTGGGTGCTGGGGTTTGAACCCGTGTACCTGCAAGTGCAGGGCAAGTGCTGTAACCGCTGAGCCACTCCTCCAGCCTCCTCTCTGTGAGTATTTTTGTTTTAAATTTTTTAAAGAGAAAGGACAGTGAGAGAGAGAGAGAGAGAGACAGACAGTCAGACAGAATCAATTTTTTATTTAGTTTTCCACATGGCCCTTGTTGCTCTGACACTTAGTTGTGTACGTGGATGCTGGGGTTTGAGTCCTTGTACTTGCGCATGCCGGGCAAGTGCAGTAACCGCTGAGCCACCGCTCCAGCAGCTCTTCCGTGAGTTTTTGAGGCAGCTTCCATGAATAATTTTCCCATACCAAGGATATAGTCCCATTGCAAGTGCTTATGGTTTTTCTCTGCTTTTATTCGTTTTGTTTTTTAGTGGCTCAGGAGTTTGGGGTCGTGAAAGTTTATTCTTCAGGACTACAGATGCACTATGGAGATACCAGAAAGTTTAAGTCCTGGAACACTCCCACCAGGGAAGGGAATGCCCAAATCTCAAGTCATTTAAGGAAAAAAATTCGTAAGTTCATAAGTTTAATTTCTTTAAAGGATCCGGTGGAAATGAGACTTCCTTGCGCACAGAAATGATCAACTCAATAATATGCACTTATTAATTTTATTTTCTTCCCTGTCTCACTGCCTGACTATTTACACTGTTTTTTTTTTTTTTTTTTTGGAGGGGGAGACTTTTTTCAAATAAATTACCTGCAAGTAAATCCTGTTTTATGGGAATTCACACCATCGGAGGCATGTTTCACCACAGCTTCTTCTTGAATCCATTTCTTTAACATGGAAGCAAAACACTTTCTGAGACCCACTAAACCACTCCATGTGGGATAATCCTATTTATGTGTCACCTACCAGATGTGTCATGTCGCATTTGCCATATGTAGCCTATTGCATTGGGCTTCCTTCAGCCAATTTGTTAGAATTCACTCAAAAGATGAATTCTTTGAGTGTCATCCACATTATTGCAGTTATCACAGGTTTTTCTTCTATATTA
The DNA here is from genome assembly GCA_004027875.1 of Aplodontia rufa. Taxonomy (NCBI): domain Eukaryota; kingdom Metazoa; phylum Chordata; class Mammalia; order Rodentia; family Aplodontiidae; genus Aplodontia; species Aplodontia rufa. The sequence goes on along the minus strand of PVKS010006930.1, from coordinate 41,131 downwards.
AGTTTATATCTCTGAGTAGAATCTTATAAAAAGGATATGTCACAATCTGTCTTACTAAATAATGATTGTGTTACTAGTTGATGGTCTTTTGCAGCACTTTCAATTTTGACTATTATGAATGAAATTGCTATAAACATTGACAAACAAGCTTTTCGTGGACATATATTTTCATTTCTCTTGGATAAATACCTAATATAATTGCTATGTTAAATGACACCTGCATGTTTAATATATTAAGAAATTTATCTTTCCTCATATTCTTCCCTGAGTGTATTGCCCTTCTTAAAAAAAATTAGGATTTCTGTTGGTGAGGGAGAAATGTACAATGGCTGGTGTGTAGTCAGTAAAAACTATGTTCCAACAGGTATTTTAGCAGAAACTGATATAGTCTAAATGATTAACTTTGAAGCAACCTGGTGAATGATCTCACACCCTTTCACAGTACTGGATTAATACATCTTTATTTCCCAGAACTTTTTCAGCATTTAATATTGCTTTTTGATTATCAGGAGCTCCTTTTAAAAGCAGTTTCATGAAAGATACACCCAGCTGAACATCAGAGTAGTTTGCAAGGTAGTAAAATTTTAGGATGATGTTAACTGATGATTATATGTGTGTGTTTGTGAGTGTGCATTTGTATATGAAGTTCAAAATTATTCTGATGTCCACACCAATTTTAATTTGTTAGACTTTCAGTTCTGAAAGCAACATTTTTTTGAGGTTATCAAAGTATATGCTTTTTTAGGTTGCTCTACTGATTTCCTATTCCGAAGGTCAGAAGAGTTACTCCATGTTTATGTCCATATAATTGTGAACCATTCCCTTTGGCTCACAATTCAGCAGTAATGAGCTCCACTCCACAGTGCTGTGCATTTTAACATATAAGATTCTAGAGCTGACCCTGGGAAACATTGGAGTGAGTGAAGACAACCCTCGTTCTACATTTATTTTATTCCTTGAATTATATTTTCTCTCTTCCCTTTTACAAAACCTTTACTGGAAAAATACTCTGAGGAGCTTATCAATACTAATCTCTTTAATTATTATTCTGCCAAGGGGAATTTGCATTTAACAGAGGTTAAAGGAATAAAGCAGAAGTAATAGTAGAATTTTGGCAGTTTAAAATTTATTGAAGAAGCCTTCTTTGGGAAAAAGGAGAGCAAAAGCAGGAAATGGATAACACAGGAAATTTATTCATTGTGACAAAGTCACTTCCCTAAGTCCTCTGCCTTGAATCTGTGGTTGCCTTAAAAGCAAAACCCAAATTGGATATATGAAATATTAAACAAAGTGCATAGTTCCAGCTATTTTTACTTGTGTATGAAGGGTCTTGAATCAACACCATTTCTTTACAGTATCTAGGTTAACATTATATCTGATATACAATGTTTAACTCATTCTCTATTCAGGACAACACAGAGCAAGCTATATGTTGATAGAGTAGAGTTGTGAAGATAAGAATAGAAAACAGGGTTAAATAACAGTGTGCTGATCCAGTTCAACTAATATATACATTTAGTTTACCCAAGAAGAGTTTTGATAAATATTTTTGTATTGTTTTTAAAATCTCACTTGGACATGTCAACTTTGAAGGTTCAGACATCAAATGGAGGGGCAAATTCAGTATAGAACTAGAAACCAGTACTTTATATTCTGTTTACCAAACAATGAAGAAATTGCCAATTTTCTACTGGATGAGTTTCTAAATATCATAGCAGAATGTATAAATGAAACCCCTGGGTTGTATGTCATCCAAGGAGAAAGAGCTACACTGTGTACCAATAAAAAGGGGGAAAAGCAAGAATTTAATTGAAAATGTAAAAATTTGATATTTTAGTTTAGTTTTGACTAAGGAAAAAGGTATTGCAAGTTGAATCGGGAGTCCATACTTTTCTTCAAAACAAAGGTAGATCCCTTGTCAATGAATGAGGCATAGAGTGATCAGAATGAAAGCTCCTTCAACAAAAGTGAAATATATAGAAATGAACAAACTGCTGTGTATTAAATGGTGTCCCAAAGAATAAATGAGTTACAAAACAAACATTTTCTTCAGTTTTCCTTGTCAGTTCATAATATTATAATATTTGGCTGATAGCAGAGAAGATACCATCATAAAAAAATTCAAAAATAAACTGTTCTATGCCTGATGTGCATCAGTTGTTACTATCTTGACTGATTCTTCTTATAAAAAAAAAGCTTTGGCCAGGCATGGTGGCACACACCTGTAATACCAGCTGCTTGAAAGTCTGAGGCAGGAGGATCACAAGTTTGAGGTCAGCCTCAATAATTTAGTAAGGCTGTTAGCAACTGAGTGAAACCCTATCTCAAAATAAAAAAGTGAAATTGGTTGGGGATATGGCTTAATGTCCCTGGGTTCAATCCCTGATACAAAAACAAAATAAAACAAAGCAAAAAACATATTGATTTCTTCAAATCCAATAAAGAAATACACGCAAAAATGATGATTTATTTATTATAAAAGTCTAAAGATTAAATAATACTCATTCCCTTGTCAAAAATGTCTGAAAAGAAAGGTCTTCACTGATGTCCAATTTAAAAAGGTAATGTACAAGGGATTGATACTTTTTAGATATGCATTTTAGTGGGTTTTAGAGATGATTTTTAATACTGACAAAAAGTCTATGTGTGGCAAAGTAACTGACCCAAGGAACAAGGGTGTTTTCAGCTCTTTAAGACCTCATAGACCTTTTATCCACATCATTGACATTAGTCTCATGTTCAGTTTTTGTGTGCAAAGTTCTTTTGTGCCAAGATGGAGAATTTGGTTGAGAATATATGTATTTATAAAAAGCTCCCTTAGAGGCAAGTTTTTCAATGACTATAGAAAGGAAAGCAGTGGAGGGGCTGGAGCGGTGGCTTGGCATTTGTGTGGTTTGCCTGGCATGCACAATGATGCTGGTTCGAACCCCAGCATCAAACAAAAACCACATAAAAACTAAATAATCTTGATTCTCTCTCCCCCTCTCTCTCTCTCTCTCTCTCTCTTGCTCTATATCTCTCAGTCCCTCTGTCTTTAAAAAGCAATAAATAAAAAAGGAAAGCAGTGGGCATCAGAACATTGTATTTGTGGAAAATAGCCGCCTCTTTATTCCTTTCATTTAATTGGATGACTATCAAATTATCTCGGTAATAAAGGATAGTAGTCAATCTGCCAGGAAAGAAAAAGCATGCTGACAGCAGATTATGCTGATCAGTGTCCAAATACATTCCAAATGGACAAGCTTCTCAGTGTAGCTGACCCTGCATTCTTACTGGGTACAGAGGAAACATAATGTAGGCAACAATTAGCCCTGACTGATGATAATTTATGTGTATCTTGGCTATATTTTGCTAATATTATAATTCATTGCACATGGAATTTCCACTCATCTGGGACCAATGTCTACAGTGATATTTAGAGTTAATAGTTTTGGAGTAATTGCCTAACATATTTTTAGATACCATGGTACAAAATAATCAGAAGTGTTCAGCTGTAGTATTGATTCTTGAATTCACTATTAGTCAAACATGGAAAAGTCTATTTCTCTATGTCCCACCTCTTTCAGCTATAACATGTGAATAATTTCCATTACCTTTTCCAATGATAAAATACTAAAATAAATGAGAAAGTGTTTTTGACACTGCAAAGTGAAGTACAGTTCTTTGACATAAGCATAACATTTCAGCTGCTCAGTGGAGGGGTAGAACAGTCTCTTGTGTTGCTGATCAGTTCTCATTCATACTGGGCACCTGGGGTTTGTCACCATCGTGAGTTGGGAATATGCATGAGTTGGTACAAATTTAAACACTGTGTGGTCTAAGGAACAATCTCTGTGGTTGGAGTAAACAAGGCAGAGAATTTAGCAGTCCCCAGTTTCCTATTATCCCACATGTGTGATTCATTCTTCTACTACCTCCAGCTGTGAATTTGTTCATACAGGGCAAGTTTTAAGAAGGAATCTGCTCATAGAGGATCACAATTTCAAAGCCTCACAAGTTCAAAGCCAGCCTCAACAACTTAGCAAGGCCCTAAGCAACTTAGTGAGACACTGACTCAAAAAAAAAAATAAAATAAAAAAAAAACACTGGGTCTGTAGCAGTGGCTTGGAGCTTACGGTACTTGCCTAGCATGTGCGAGGAGGCAGGTTCAAATCCCACCACCATGTACACAACTGAGTGTCGAAGCAATGAAAATTACATGAAAAACTAAATAAGGTTGATTCTCTCTTTCTATCTCTCTCTCACTGATACTCTTAAATATATATCATATATATTATATATATGTATAAATTGAAAAATAAAAATAAACAGGGCTGGGGGTATAGCTCAGAGTAAAGCACCCCTGAATTCAATCCCCAGTACCTGTCCCACCCCTCCCCAAAATAAAAGAAAAAGGAATCTGCTCAGAAAAACATAAGCACGCTGTGTGACATAGTTCCTATTACAAAATGTCATTTGCTTATAATATGTCTGGGAAGGCCAGGTACCGTGTACCTGTTGACCAATGGACCAACAGATAGCTGAGAAATGAAACTCATGGAATGTTGCATGCCAGGGTGAGGAAGTCACTATTTTATGGAAAACAGAGCTAGCAGAACAATAAGAAGTTCTCTGAGACCCAGCTAGCTTCTTGCCAAGGTAATACAATGAGTACCCTGATTTCAACCAGCAATGTTTATTGCTTGATATCCCAGTAACCCTTATTCTTCAAGAGACTATTTTATTGCCTCTTAATTCCCCCAGACTGGATTTGTAGGAAAGCCTCTCTGCTTCTGCAACATGCCTAGCCATCTCAATTCTACCTACTTAATAAGAGGCATTTGGACACAGTGAATAAAGAACACATGGTTCCTGGAGCCAGACTGCTGGGATGCACATCCGAGTTCCTCTGCTTATGAGCTCTGTTTATGAGATTCTCAGCACATTATTATCTCTGCATCTCATTTGACTCACTTGTAAAGCATGAATAGCAGAAATACCTATCTCATGGAATCTTACAGACATAGTATAATGTGAAAATTTAGAGCACATTGTTGTATCATAATTACTCAAGTAAAACTTGCTATTTTTATGGACTTATACAAATTTGATTACTAAGCATTAAAGGTCTTTAAAAGCAACACTTGCTGACTGGGATACGGGAAGAAACTTTCCATCTATTGATCACACATATTGATCCCCTACACTGTGCCAAGCATTTAATTCTCAAATAATCGTATGTGTTCGTTGTTTACAGACGAGAAAATTGAAGCCCTGAGGGACTGTCTCAGGCTATACAGCAAGTATAAGAGGAGACCTCAGGACCACCTGACTGCAAGGATCTTGATTCTTTCTTGTTCCAGGTCAGAATATCTGTTCTTCTTTTAGTTTTCTGTCTGTCTTACTTCCCAATCAGAATGATTTTAAAGTCTGCTGACTGCCATGCGCATGCCCAGAGGCACTCAGAAGGAGAATTATCCAGAAAGAGAGGCGCAGGTCTTCTTTGCTACAATCCTCCATACCATTATTCACAAACACATGTGTTTCTTCCAGTATTTAAGTTCCAGTGCAGATTCTCGCACAGAGATTCAGACAGGCATCTCTCTGCTCACTAACATGCTCACAGGTCAGCCTAGTAGAAAACTGGGTCTGGAGAGAAGTGACCTACGAAGCAAAAGTCAATCACATCATATGTAGTAAAGCTCAAAGAAAATTATGTGAGCTCAACTTAGTTATTAATGCAACTCATGAAAAATTATTTTGAATATAGTTTTCCACTTGAATTGACTTGAATTGTGAGAGAAGTATCTGAAAAAATAAGTCAGGTAGTAGGAATAAAATTGGTTTCTGAGGGAGAGTGTGCAAATCTACATAAGACAGTGAGGAGCAAGAACAAGTAACAGATATTGGTTTCTGATTAGAGAAGGGACTGGAAGTAATAACAGAATCCCCCTCCCCCCCAAAAAAAATAAAGTCTGTCTGCTCTGAGGTCTAGGTCTATGAACTATACTTTTTTTTTTCCCCCATGGGGTGAGGAAGAAGTAAATGCAGGCATAAGCATAGCACCTTAGCAAGGAATGATGTATGAACCATCCTGGCAGCTCCATTCCAGCAGGACATGGGGCCAATCAAGCAGGCGCTTCTTGAAGAATTCAACTCCTGTAATGACCATAGCAGAAATCAGCCCCCACCCCTAATAACCAGCAGCATCCTTGCAAGACTAACACAACATTCCCAGGGTGGGGGCTACTTCCCAATTCATATGGAACCCAGAGATAACAGCTTAAAAAAATCTATCTAAGTAGGAACTCTATGCTCTGGAGACTCAACCTGGAACCAAAATAAAAGACTGGGTTGGGCTGGTATTCCTGGTGTCCAGATTCAGAGCAAGACTTTTAAAATTTTCTTGCACACTGACTACACATCCAGGCTCCCACAGCCTGAGGGACCACTTTTTATAAAACCCACCACACTACTGTCCTAAACATTCTCTATACTGTGCATGCATTTACTAGAGACAGAGGTTGGAGAAATCTTCTACCTCAGCTCAGAGATCACTCATGGAGGCCTGGTAGCCTTGGCCACTATTTGAGTCCCAGGATTGGGGATAAAATGATATTTTAATATGATTGATTTCCTTCACAATCATGTATATTTAATTCAACGCAGCTCAAATGAATATTCTAAGGAGGGATCCATAGGCTTGCTTAACTCAAGGGATAACAGCAAGGAATACTTTAAGGTCCCTCTTTTAGGGGATCCTAGTGAAAGCAGGATGAGGAATTGACAGTTACTACAGATGCAATTGAAACCTCAGAAGTCCCGAAATGTAAGCAAGAATAGAATACTTAACCACAGTAGGAACATGTCATATTAACATAACTCATCCTTTAAAACGAATGGCTGTTTCCACTAAATGTATAAAAATCTTTTCTATCATCATCTTAATGTTTTCTGCTGTTGAGGACTGAATCCAGGGCTTTGAGCATACTAAGTACATACTCTGCCACTGAGCTATGCCTTCAACTCCTTATCTATTATTCTTTCAAATAATCTGCATACCACGTTTACATTTATAAGCTCTGGAATACCTTTTGTGAAATGAGTATTCTATTTGTTTTGAATAAAACGCTTTCAAAATCATCACAGTTTTGCACTAGCATAACTAATTATTAGATTTGTAATAGCTCTCCAGAGATGGTTAAAAACATGCATGAGATTAATTTTAGCATCTTCTATTTTTCACTCATGTCAAAATAAGTTATATCAGGGAAAACAAGGCATATTTCTAACCTGATTATAATTTCCAGTATCATATATCATCTTCAGTGAATACTAATTGCTACTAACTGGCATTTGATTAAAACACTGGAAAGGTAGACCCATTCTGTCTCATTAATGGATTCAAGTTGGATTTGAGCCAAGTCTTCAACATAGATGTTCAATTATAAGGCAATGATTAATTGAATCTTAGCATATCCATATGAGAGAAGAATGGGGAGCCATTAACATGGTATTTTAGAAGAATCCTTAGTAAAGTTAGGAAATACTTATAATAAATTTATTATCTCCACATGGAAAATGAAATTAAGATTAATCATCCAGACTCTAAGGATCTATGTAATCTGGTCACTGAATAACTGTGCTTCTTGCCTTAAAAATCTCTCTCCCTCGGCCACCATGCTGCATCTACACTGGTCTCTGTCTTACTCTGACATCTCAAGACTTTGCCATTGTCAAGACCTGGCGGGAGCTAGCTCTGCTGCCTTGAAAGTTCTTCCTTACATCTGCACATGAACAATGTATTCTTGTCACTGAAAAGGTCCTTTCATACCATGTGCTCACTTACTAGTACGCCACTTATTAATTCTCACTTTCTGATGCTGCCGCTGCCTTCCTTATTTTTAGATTACTTTTCTGCACTTCTTAATGGAATATGAGCTTCTTGAGAGCATGGACCTGTCCATCTTGCTCAATGCTCTTATCCAGGGCCTGGAAAAATCACATAATGCTTAGTGAAGTTTCAAGAGGTATTTCTTAAGTGAATAAAGAAACCAATAATCTTTTAAATTTTTTTTTCAAAAGTAAGAATGCTTATATTAGAACTCCTAAGAAGAACAAAGATTTCAAAATTACCAATAATAACTTCTTCCTCAGTTATTATGAAAGAGGAAAAATGTATAACTTGAGTGGCTATACAAATATGTAATGAATATTTTTTCCTAACTAGGGAGAGAAAATATGTATTACATATATCGTGGATTTACTTTGTCCACTAGGCATCCAATAACAGGACACAGGAAGTAGTGAAGCACATTTGGTGGCTTCTTCTAGTAAGTCTTACTGTGTACGTTCTCACCAAGTTGGGCAGACAGGCCACCAGAATTCAGGTAGCCTGGAAGATATCACAAACAGCCATGAAAGATTCTTTTCTCTAGCATTTCAGGACATATGCAGTTTTCCTTCTCTACATGGTCTTTCTATAAAAACAATAGTAGGACCTTGTGAATATTAATGGGGGAATCAAAGAAAAGGGAAAAATTATCTCTCCTTAAAAAGAAAAAAATCTCCACGGTCTGGGGCCAGTTACTTCACATCTACTCAAAGCCTTCACTTCTTTTACTGTTTAAATTTTGTATTACTTTCCCATTACTGCTGTAACATATTACATAAACATATGCATTAAAAACCACAAATTTATTATCTTACGATTCCAGAAGTATGAAGTGTCAAATGGATATCATGGGCTAAAATTAATGTGTAAGCAGAGCTGCCATCCATCCGGAGATACAAGGGGACAATCCATCCCTTGAGCCTTCTAGCTTTTAAAAGCTGCTTGTATTCCTTAGCTTTTAGCTGACCTCTGCTTCAACTGCCACATCTCTGTTTCCAGCTCTGACTCTGCTATTTCCCTGTTACAAAACTCTTGTGTTGATGTTGAATTCAATTGGAAAATCCAGGGTAATATTCCCATCTCAAGACCATTAACTTAATCAAATGTCCAAACTCCTTTTTTTGATGTGAGGTGACATTTATACGATCTGGGGATTGAGGCATGAGCACCTAGGGGTGGGAGAGCAATATTCTGTCTACCACACTTCTCCATTGCCAGATTAGATCTCTTCTAGTTAGTCTTCATTTCTCCATTTCTGTAAGGTGAGATAAGTAGTATTACAACTTAGGATTTTTGAAAAGTAAATGCTTAGAAGAGTCTGAAATATGTCATATGGTTAAGAAGCTATGATTACAATGGTAAATGATATAATGTTACAACAACCTTCGTGAGGTTAGAATTCCACCATTCACATATAATGATGCTACTAAGTGTTAGGACTTTTGAGGCAACATATGAGAATTTAATAAGATATAATACTTCAGTAATTGATTTTAGGAACATATGCTCAGATTATGAACAAGATAGTCTTTGAATTATCCTTGAAGAACCATTAATATTTTAACAACTCTAACGGAAAATAGTGATCAAATTATTTGCAATGTGGGTTCTTTTCCTATCTGTTACAATGTGAAGCCATCTGTACTTGTATATATTAAATCTCCTGCTTTCCTTTATATTGAAAAAAAGTGTTATATTTGTCTATTGGTATTCTCCATCCCGTTCACATCTACAGAGAATCTCTGTGGTGTCAACTGTACCTTTGGTTTTTTTGTGATGCACTTTTAAGGTAACAAATAGAGATACACATGAATGAATTTAGGACAAGTAGAGAGACATCCATATAGTGAATATTATTAAAAAGGAATTGGTCTTACTTAAGCAAAACAGAAAGAATAATGCTAAAGAAAGAGAAGCAGAATTACAGTGAAGGAGAGAGATTTTAAGGAGATCAGTTGTGATTCAAGGGAAGAATATTGCCAATGACAGAAATATTAAATGGTTTAAAGAATTTCAGAGCAATGAGAATATGTTTCTCACCCTTTGACACCATCTGAAAGATGCCAGTAAACAGTGGTTTATTTTCATTTTCTTCAGTTGCTATATTCCATTTTGTTCGATCCAAGTCCATGCTTGGACTGGTCACGTGGGGCTTTGCTCTTTTATGAATTATATATCATCTGGTACTGTTACTTTCTCTTCAAGTATCTCACACCTGCTCCATGTCAGCCATACTTATCAGACCATTTACAGTCCATCTGTCTTTTCTTCCAACAATCTTTAACATTCCCCATCCCTCTACTCTCAGAGGAGAAACTGACCCTTCCATCGTTCAAGTTCACTTTTTCCAACTGTTGTAACAGTAATCATTCTCACTTTCAATCTACAACCATTTTCTCAAAACACAGAATCACACATTCATCAATACTGCCTTCCTTGTGAGCAGCTGCCCTATTTTCACTCTGTTATAAACAAACTTTGTTAACGAGACTGCAAATACACCACTTATTCTCTTTCACTTCCAATTTCCTACTAAACACACTTTGATATAGTTTCTTATTTAATAAGGTAGAAAATGCACTTGCAATCATCCAATCCAGCAACTGCCTTTTATTTACTTGGAGTATTTTATAAAATAATGTTGTCATAATTTTGTCCTTTACCATATTATACTGCTTCTATTTACTCTTTAAGCTCACTGTTTATTCTTTTTCTGCCTTTCCTCTTGCTCTATCTCCAAATGCTACTAAATCCCATGGTTCCATCTTTGACTCTTAACTCATTAGACATGCTGTGTGGGCATGTGTATGTGTGTGTCTGTGATAGTATGCGCTTTTGTGGCTTTTATTTTTCTCTGTGTGTGTGTGTGTGTGTGTGTGTGCGCTCAAGCACGCACGTGCATACCCTAGGGATTAAATCCAGGGCATTTGTATGCTAATTGTGTACTCTCCCACTGAATCCCATCCCCAGCCTTATTTCTGTAAGTTTGTTTACCACCAATAGACATTCCCAAATAAGCAAAAATTAAAAGGCCAAATTAAATTCATCTTGGGAGTCTCCTGTGTTTCTGATTTCATTAAATGAAGTCATTGACATTATTACCTATTAAAATGTCTAAACTTGAAAACTTAAACATTTTGATATGCCTTTCTTCAACCTTACGTTAATGTCTATCAATTCCATTTTATTTTTCTGCTTGTGTTATATGACAGAATCTCTTAGTTCCATTAAATGACACATGTCTATTAGTTCAGACTTTCTCAGTTCCCTCAACGTATCAGCTCCCTGGGCTGAAGGAGTTCTGTGACACCACTTACTCTTAGGTCATCTTTTATACAAATTTGAGCTTGGTGCCCCCAACATTAATGTTTGTTTTAAGTCTAGGCTTAAAAGGATGCTATATGAGACCTTAAAATATAACCTGCACTGTGAACTGAATGTTCGTGTTCCTTTCAAGTTCATAGATTGATGCTCAAGTCCCTTTTAAAAAAATTTTTTTTTTTACTTTTTTTTTTAAAGAGAGAGGGAAAGTGAGAGAAAGAGAGAGGTGAAGTTACAATCAGTTTTATTAGTTTTTCATATGATTTTCGTTGCTCAGACACTTTGTTGTGTACGTGATGTTGGGGTTTGAACTTGGTCCTCATGCATCAAGGCAAGTGCCAAAACCACTGAGCCACCGCTCCAACCCCTGAAGTCCCTATTTTGATGATACTTAGATTTGAGGTCTTTGGGAGATAATTGGGCTTGCATGAAGTTATGGGGTGGAACTCCCATGACAGCATTGTGTCCTTTTAAGAAAATACAGAAACTAGAACTCTCTCTGGGCCGTATGTGGATTCAGCGAAGAGGTGGCTGCTCATAAACCAGGGAGGGGGGCCTCACCAGAACATACTCATGCCAGCATCCTGTTGTTGGACTTCCAGTATCCTGAAATGTGAAAAATAAGTGTTTGTTTTCTGAGTCATCCAGTGTATGATGTCTTCTTATAGCAACCTGAGCAGACAAATGCAAACACAAACTCCTTCTCTTCACTTACCGAGTTGTACCTTATATTTAACTACATTAGCTTATTTTTAAACGGTTTGCAGAGTTGAGGGGAAGTATTTTTAGAATGTCAAGAAGAAACTGTCTGAAGTTACACAAAAGCTGAGCTTCGGGCAGTTCTCCACAGCTGCAGATGCTGGAAAGAAGCTCTAATGCACAAAGCACTCGAGCGCAGACAGTAGTGAGAGGCTGGCGAACGTGTGGCACTCCAGAGGCATGTTCATAGACATTTGACAGCACTGATGGTGGCTCAGAGAGCCAACACGTGGAAAAGAATACATTAGCTGTTTGGCATCTTTACAATTCCTGCTTGCATTTCCAAAACCTTCCTCATCTTTCCCTGTCTTTCCCCTGCTCTCTTTCTCTTTCCAATAAATATGCATAATATCTTTCAACTGAAGGGCTTATTACCTACCCAAGGGCCCTTTCTATGAATGGCTCACCTAAACATTTCCTGATCCTGAATTTTTGCCCAAACTCATCTAGCCTGCAATCCACTTATGCTGGATAAGCAGAATACGTTTTGTGGCAGAAATATCCAACTGAAATCTTTCCCTTCTGTACTCCATGGCCACAAATATCTTTTCCAAACATGGCCACATATTGGATCCGATCTTGTGTATGTTTCTTTGACACTTTTTTCCCCATCAAAACTTGGAGGTTAAATCTCTTCTCTTTAGTTCTGGGCAGACTTGTGACTAACCTCTATCCAAGAAAGTACAGGGATAAAATGTTATGATATTTTAGAGGCCACTCTTTACAGTGTGCATCTTCCATCTTCTAAGCAGAAACCTTCAGAGCCCTAGACTCCCATGAAAGTAGTGTAGCTGCTGAAGCTGCCAGGCTGTGAGAGGTCCAAAGTAGACCATGGAGAGAAAACACAGAAGGAGACCCTGAGATTATATTGAGTGACAGAGACAGAGAGAAAAGGGAAAGAGGCAGAGGCATGCTTAGATTCTTGTGACTTCAGCCATTCACTTATCTAGTTCTAATCCTTGTCTGAATGCAATCACATAAGACATCTGATCTGATATAATGCCGCTGATCACAAATTCATGACCTGAACTGAGTGAGAGAGGTGTGAAAAATGCTATTCTAAGCTATTAACATTTTGGATGATTTGTTTTTATCAGTAATAACTGGAACACACTATCCAAGCATAGATTTGGTTAATATGTTCTTTCCTCTTTTCCACATGAAGAGTTAATCCTGTTTTGCTTAAGTAAATTGAAGGTTTCCCATTGTCCAGCTTGGTTTAGGAATGCTCATGCTTTAGGAACAACTTAGTTGTGACCCATAAAACAGGAGGTAGTTTTTGCGAGGGGATTTTCTAGGAAAGGAATTGTACACATGATAAAATGTGTATTTTCTTATGTGATATGTCTTTCTGGAAATGGTTCTAAACTATGGAAAGCACAATGAAGGTGACAGAATGACAATACAAATAATTTGGATCCTTGACATTGCTAATCAATTGAATTAGGCAATCTGAGAAATGTTCTACTTCCTGCATAAGATTTATTTAAGAAATTTGACTTCAATTTTTGTTATTTGGTCATTAAAATACATCATTGTAGATGCATATGGTGATCAAAGGTTACCGCTATATCACTTGCTTTTTTATTTAGGCATAAGGATATTCAGAATAAGCAATAAAAATGAAAACAGCAGCTGGCAAGGCAATAGAAAGCCTAGGGAAGAGAACTGATTAAAAATGTTACCAGGCTACAAACTGATTGGGCATATAATAAGGCGATAATAGGATATCTGAAGGAAGGCAACGGTTTTTAATTAGCAAAATCATCAGGAATTATCCAAATAACTAGTCCCCATACCCTGGATTTTCAGTGGTCGAGAGTAACATTGAGACTAACTGAATAAAATGTCAAGCACATACACAGGTAATATTCTTTTTCTATGGAGTTACCAGAAATAGAATCAAATGGATGGAGCAATAGCAAATGAACTGGTAAAAATAACTCAAGACATTCACCACATTGTGTGCCTGGATTCAGCATGAACTTAAAAGGGTAAAATATTAGCTTACTTTATACTGACCACATAAGCAGGAAATAACTAAATTAGATTAGTGCTTATTTTGTGTTAGACATTATTCTAAGGATTTTACATTTACCACCAACTAATTTATTTCTCTGCAAAACCCTGGGAAGAATGTCCATTAATTCATCTCTAAATTTCACATGAAGAAATAGATGCAGGAAGGTTGAATAATTTTCTCATGATTTTTAAGGCTAGTAAGTAGAATTCTGAGGTTTTAACTTAACATATCCCAAATACAGAACTTACATATTAATTTCTGTGTTACATTTTGGAGATGGTTTACATGGTTTATTGCAAGAGTTCTTTCTGTTAATAGGGTTCAGGAGCTGGGAAGAAAGTAACTCTTCATGTGGCCGATATCATGGCTCAAATTGTGAGAGTCTATGATGTAATAGAAAATCAGATATTGACATACCTGAAGTATAATTAATTATCTAGCACAAAAATATTCTATCGACATAAGAAATATTTGAAAGCAAAAAGTCATTTCATTAACTTCACAGTGACATCTAGCACTGACCAAAGCCACCTCTGGATGGTCGCATCAAAATACTTGTATGTGTATTTAAGGTGCAGTTTAACCTACTCTCAAAAAATGCCTAATATTCTCTCTAGAAGCACACTCAAATCCCTAGTACTCAAATGTTTGTTGGAAGGATTAAAAATGAAGAGTGTTCGTGTGAATAAATTGCTTGACTTTAGAAACTGGAGCTGAAAAGATCTTTAAGAAGGTGATTCTATTGAAAGAGAATAGAATGGAAAAGAAGAGGTAGACATTGGAGGAAAGTATTAGAAGTCATAAAACTACTTGTTAAAGTGAATCAGAGCAGCAAAGCTAAGGAAAGATGATCCTGCGACAGAAAGTTTTGTCATTTAGAGATGGGAAGAAAGGGAATAATTATAGAAACTGGAGGGGGGAGGTTCTTTACATTAGAGGAAAGTGTTTCTCACTCCCCTATTTACTCACAAAGTTGCTCAGAATAGGAACTCTGTCCAATAATTTTCACAGCAGACAGCCCAATTTTCCATCAAAGCTGAAGAGTGAAGTGGAAGAAAATCATTTCTGAGTTGCGTATTTTGGGAAAAATTTTCTGAAATCAAATTTTTATTTTTTTTTTGGTGTTACTTTTTTTATAAAAAGAAATCCTAAATCTAGGCATGATGGTACACACCTATGATTTCAGTGATTCAGGAGAGGAGAACAGAAGCACAAGTGAAGGAAGCACAAGTTAGAGGCCAGCCTGGGCAGGTTATCATGACCCTGTCTCATAACTAAAATAAAAGGGCCAGGCATGTAGTTCAGTGATGGAATGCTTGCCAAGCATGTGTAAGACCCAGTGTTCTACTCCAATAAAACACACACACACACACACACACACACACAGAGTCTAGACTTAGAGACTGACCTGTGATTACATAGTGTAATTTTGCATTCAATATTACATAATCTTTGTATTCCTACTCAGTTTTATGAATCACTAATTATACTATAAAGAGTTTGCTTGTCAGTGGCCTCTGGAATAGGTACAGGACATGATCCTCTTTGGTTTGGTCAGCACAACACCCCATAGAGTATTTCTGTGAAATCTGATTAGCACTGCAAATAATATTCTCATTCTTGAAAGAGCATCCCAACAGATAAGGTAGAAGGGGCATTGTCATTCTGATATTGCCTCTTGTTTAAGAACTTCATGTGTTTCTAGTCTGTGTTTAGGTGCTTAACATCGTACGGAAATTCAATCAAAATCTTAGTGATAGAAGTGGGCTACCTCTTTGTCTTATAAGAGAGAAATGCATACCCTTTGAATTTGATAAATATTTAATATTATAAAAGCATTTGGTTATCATGGCATCTGAGTATTAAATAATACATTAGAATATAAGAAAGAAGAGAATCATTTTCAGGAAATTGAAGGAATTTCCAAAATGTTAGTTTCATTTAACAAAGCTTCCAAAATCAAATCCAGAGCTCTAAGGAGCAGGCTTGAGTATAATCAAGCCAAAGTGGAAATATGAATCAAAAAGCCATATTCAATTACTTAATGAGCTCACCTTCACCTTTGAATTCAGCCTAAGATTTTTGAAGAGAAGGGTTGGGGAAGGAAGACTGATCATCACCAAAAGGAGAAGTGGAAGTTCTTGTGTATAAAGTTGAGCCACAGGAAAGATTAGATTGCCAAATCACTGCAATATAAATAACCCGCTTTTACCTTAAATGTAGAAATAATTCTTATCTTATAAAGGTGTTTTATAGACACAGAAAATTGCTACTTAAACTATTAAGGGATTTGAATCACCTCCTTTAATAATTCTAACATCAGTGAATATGGTCAGGAAACTATAAGTATCTGGTTTAGTAACACAATACAATTATTTACCACTTAATGGCTAATCGTAACTGTTCAGTTTTGAATAGTAAATTCTAAAAGATTCCCGTTTCCTCTACTGTGTGACAGGAATATGCCACCAGATACATCATTAATTTTAAATTCTATCTTTTGAAAAAGCAGAAATAATACTTTGCCATATTTTTGCACAGTTATCATAATAGCATGAGAAAGAGATTTATGAAGTAAAAATGTCACACAAATGGTAATTTTATAAATATGTCTTTTTTTCTATTTGACTTGTCAGAAAAACTACACTATATTTATTACAGATCTATTGTCTGATGAAAAAGCAAAGAGTTTGTTGAGGTGGGTTTGGTCCAATTTTACATTATAAGTACAAGTTAAATTGATCCCTAATTATGCATTTAACAATTGAGTTCTTACATCCCTCTCACTGAACTCTCCCTTTCATACATGGCATATATTCACAATTAACATGTACAGAGCAGTTTTATTGCCCTCAAAATTCACCCATGTAACAGTGATCACTCCTTTGGGTGATCCTATTACTATTAAAGAAATTGGGTTTATGATTGACCTTAAAGAAGAAAGCAAACACTTGCATAGTTTATTTGTTGATTTTAAGGAAAAATTTTAAAAAAGAATTAAACCAAATTATTTTCAAATTTTCTTCTATAAAATTGCAGCAGAAGAAAGGTTTCTTAACATGTTCAACAAGTTCTCTATTACCATGATACTCAAAGTAGATAAAAACATTATATGAAACAAAACTTACTGAACACTATCTCTTATGAACATAAATGCAAAGATCCATATCAAAATATTGTCAAATCAATTCTTAAAATGTATTATGAGAATTATTCTAGGTATACAAATCTGTTTCATTTTTAAAAGATGTTATAATCAATCACATCAATAGACTGCAGAAGAAAAGCATTTAACAAAATCCTCTTGTAGCAAAGTAGGAATAGAGAACTTCCTCAACATAACAACTAACATCATCGTTAACTACAACTCACATCACAGATAATAGTAATATAGTGAACATTTTTTCCCACTAAGATTTGAAAGAAAGTAAAGACTTCCTTTCTCAGCACTTGTATTCATTATCATCCTGAAATTCTACTTTGTTAACAAAAAAAGATTATAGAAGAGTGAAAAGGAAAAAAATACAACCATCTTTAATTTATTTGCAGATGATATGATTAGTTACATATCATATTAAAATTATAAAGCATTGACCAAAATATCTTTGAAATGATAGCAATATACAATAAGGTCACAGGATGCAAAAGTCAATTTCTATTCTCTATACAAGTAAAAAGAGTAGGAACTTGAAATCTAAAAAAAAATCATTTTCAATAACGCAGAAATGGAAACCTCAGATTTATTTAAATCTAAAAATATGTGAACAGAACATATATTACAAAAAAACTTTTGAAAGAAATCATAAAAGAGTTGCATTTTATATATATATATATATATGTATATATATATATATAAAATCCAATTCCATGGATTAAAAGACTCAATATTGTTGAGATGTCAGTTCTTCCCATCTTCCCAGCTTACTATATAGAGTCAATGCAATCTCAATCAAAATACCAGCAGGCTGTATTTTGGATATGAGCAATTTATGTTGAAGTTTATATGGAAAGCTGTGGAACTGAAGTGGGACAAAAGAGACTCAAACACCAGAGAAGTGTTCAGGAAAATAATTTAATAAATGCTAAAGCATTCAGACCATGGCACGACATTGCCTTTCTGGTGCTTTGGAGCAGAAAACTCAGCAATTTATACTTTTAGCAGGTTGTAATTGATTACATATGGAGAGTACAAAGACAAGGAGCGCATACATCCGCAAGACAGCCTCAATCAGTAGTTCCCCAGGGAAGGATGAGAAAGGCAAGGGTTAAAAGCATCTCCACGTAGGGTCTCACTCAACCAGAACTCAGGTGGGAAACTCAAGGAAATTCCATAGCCCTTAAGTAGGTGAAACCTAAAATGTGGAGTGCAGTATCTTGGAAGAAGACTCCTTTAAGGGAGGGAGGTTTTTAATTATATTTAGAGAGATTCCCCTCATTATATATTTTCAGGGAGAACTTCTACCACAGAACTAATGTAGTTACCACAATTGTGAAGAATAAAGTTAGCAGACTCAGGTTATCCAATTTTAAGATTTTGCAAATCTATATAAATCAAGACAGCATAGTTTTGGTGAAGGAATATATTCTTCTATGGAACAGAATTGAAAGTCTAGAAATACATCAATATAATACAGTTAATTGATCTTTGACAAGAAATGCAATACAATGGAGAAAAATATAAACTTAAACAAATTGCTCTGGATAGATTGAGAATTCATGTGCAAAAAGTGAATCTACACAAGATTATTTATAAGATATTTTAACAAAAATTAATGCAAAATGAATCACAATCCTTAATTTTTATATTTTAAAATATAAAATTATAAAAATGTAAAATTACAAATTATAGGATTACCATGTTCTAAAAAAACATTGTTAAAAAAAGGGTAAGGAGCAGATGAAAGAATGAGTATCTATAAAAACATGTATCTGATAAAGGACTGGTAACCAAAATACATGAAAAACTCAAAAGTCAACAATATAAAACAAATAATCCATGTTTTGAAAATAGGCAAAGATCTACTGAGACACTTTATAAAGAAGATATTCAGATGGCAAATAGGCATATTAAAGATGCTCAAGGGGATAGGAAGTGTTTCAGTTGTAGAGAGCATTCTTGGTATGCATAAGGTCCAGCATCACACACACGTAAGAATTCTCAAAATTGTATGTCATTAAAAATGTGCAAATTTAAACAATAATTAGTTACTTCTATACAGGTACTAGGAGGTTTAAAATACAAAGAGTTCCATACATGACTAATGGCTGGTAAGGTGTAGGGCATCAGAAATTCTCATCTATTGATGGTGAGAATAAAAAATGGTACAGACATTTGGAAGATATTTGGGTAGTTTATTTTAAACAGACCATATCGTCCAGTAATCACACTCCTGGTTTTTCATTCAACATCCATAATTAAAGTAAATTTGGACCAAAAAATGAAATAGAATAAATGGAAAAGCAGAAAATATCATGATAAATAATAAATTCTTTTCATTTTATTTTACTTTTTTTTAAGGCCAAGGACAAATTCAGGGCTTTGTACTTGTACTTGCTAGGCAAGCACTCTGCCACTGAACTAAATCCCCAATTTTGATACACATTAAATTCCAAATGTACATTGGTATGTCTTTTAAGAATTCTCACAAATAAAATCCAGACACTGGATGCCTTTATAAATGCATTATTCCATCAAATTCAGAAGAAATTACCCTAATCTTAAAAAATTATTCTGGATGATTTAAAAAAAATGGCCATTTTTTTGAGGTCACTACAGTCTTGATTGTAAAATCTGCTAAAGACACCGTGTACCTATGTTCATCTAATTACAAAATAATTTCTCTCATGATATAGTTGCAAAAAAAATCTTTAAAATAGCATTAACTAATCAAAGTCCCAATTGTATCTGAAAGATAGTGATAATATGTATTAGTCAGGGTTTGCTAGAGGATCAGTATCAACAGCATTATCAAAAGAGATTTATTAAATTGGCTTAAACAATCAGAAGATGGATAATCCCACCATAGCCATCTGCAAGCTGGAGAGCTGGAGGAACCTGTAGCTGTGCGGCACAAGATACTGAAACCTCAGAAAAAGAGAGATCAAGGACATTAACCCAGTCAGGACCAAAGGCGTGGAAACTCCCTGGAGAATCACTGGGCATAGTTCACTTTGAAAGAGAATAGGAGCTGGATTCTGACATCCTCAGGCGATCACAGCAGCAATCAAGAACTCATTCAAGAAGAATTGAGCTTGCGTCTGCTGCTTCTTCCTTGTTCTTCCAGCTTTTATTCCATCCAAGTCTCCAACCTATTGGACAGCACTGCCCACACTTAGTGGGGGTCACTGCTTCAGTTCACTATCCCACATGCCAATCATTCCTAGAAATACCCTCAGTGACATACCCAGAAGACTCTTACTTTTAGGCATCTCTTAATCCAATCAAGTTGATGATTTAGATTGAACTTTACATAAAAAGATAAGAAAAAGATATTAATAATAAATAGGATTTATTTGAAAAATGCAAGGATGATTTAACATTTAAAAATACCAGTTAATGCTATTTCCCACAATAACAAACTATGTTTCAAAAAAGCCTGCTGAATTCAACACCTATTCATAATTTTAAAAGGATGTAATCACATCAGACATATGAAAACTCTCCTTTTATATAAAAAATTATGTGCAAAAAACTGACAGCATTCATCACACTTGGTGTAAATTATTCCATGGTTCTCTTCTCTTTTTTCCTCTCCTTACCAAGCTGCCTCAGAGTGCACAAAGGAAAGATCACCACTCTCAGCACGGTCATCCAGATTTGTAGAGTTGACTTTAGTCAGTATAAAGTAAGTTGGAAAAAGCAAACATCATGTTTATTGGAAAAAGGGAGAAAATTTTTCATTATTTTCTCACAAAATGGTAATGGTGCATAGTTAATAAAAGCTATGAACTATATAGCTCTATGGCTGCTGAATGTAAATTTGAATGGAACATCAATTGTATTGGGAAATTTTAATAAATGATACAATTAAAAATAGAATATAAATGAAAAAAATATTTATGCTAAAGACAACAAAATATAGAAACAAACTAGTGAAAAGATGACCTAAACTGACAGAGAATCATAACACGTCCCCTAAATTGGAAGAGTCAGTATTGTAAAGATCTTGTGTGTGTGTGTGTGTGTGTGTGTGTGCGCGTGTGTTGCATTGTGCTTATACATGCTTTAGCGAGAAAGGTGAAAATAGTGGATATAAAAACACAACTTTGTGCTGGCATTGTATCACTTGTGAGTATTGAACTGCCATAAAATTTCCTAAAAGTAAGCCTTGGTTCAGAACTTCATGAAAACTGTGTTGCTTTGTCATACTAATGTCACCTCTCTTGTAGCCATGTGAACATAGAGTCAGGCTATCTAGGACTGAGGGTTCTAGAATGAATTCTTATATTTTCAAATTAGTATTAATTCCATTTCATTTTATCACCGACTCGTGATTCAGTAAGGGAGAGTCTAGTCTTGGCAACAGCCTCCCTCTCATTTTGACATTGCCCCAATGGTGGTGATGTTCACTCTTCCCAGCAAATGAAACTTTAATCTTCTTAATAAAAGCAATCTACAGAATATTTATTTCTCAGTTGCTTCATTAAAAAAAGACCTCCCAAGAGGCAGGGTGAATTATTTTCACACTACCATTGTGAGATTTAATGACATTTTAAATAAATAATAATATCCTGTTTATGCATAATGAAGTCTTACCATT
This sequence comes from Aplodontia rufa, assembly GCA_004027875.1. Taxonomy (NCBI): domain Eukaryota; kingdom Metazoa; phylum Chordata; class Mammalia; order Rodentia; family Aplodontiidae; genus Aplodontia; species Aplodontia rufa. The sequence goes on along the minus strand of PVKS010006930.1, from coordinate 19,395 downwards.
TACAGGGTTTCTAGTTTAGATTTCCAAAAATGTCCTAAGTCAGGGATGAGAATCATAATTTGTAATTATTCTATTACCATTTCTGCAACTATTTGTGGTAGGAAAGGTTAGTGACTGCTGCTGGCACTGTGGTAGTAGAAAGTTAATGATTCTCTTGTCTTTTAGTAGAGTTAAGACTGTGGTTCATGTGCAAAAATACACCTCAGGGCTGTGCTTTAGATTCTTAGCTCATTTATCTCTCATCAGTTAGGTAAATGAGATGCAGAAGTGGTTCCTAGTTTCTAAATAACTTTTATAAACTACTGAAAGCCTTAAAGGGTCCTGAAATGCTTTCTCTTGTTAATGAAATTTCACTCATATAATCTGTTCCTTAGTTTGGAAGACTCATTTTTTTCAAAGCCTGCAGGCAGACTGCTGTTTTTACATTAAATGTGCCAATGTTTGTAAGTTCTCTTTCAATATATATTTACTTGTTTGTTTTGGGGTGATTTGAAAACATATGGTACTGTAGTTATGGAAAATCTTACCATTCAGAGTAGATGACTTAAATGTATACTGAAACTATACTATCTTTATATGTCTTTGATATGAAATATTTTAAAAAATTAAATGTTACACACCAAAATATAGACCTTTTACTCCAAAAAGATGAAAATATATGTTTTTTTGGCTATCTGATACTGTATTTTATTTTTTAAAATTTTTATTCAATAAACATGGTCTTACAACAGGAGAGGTTCATCGTCATACAATCAAGAACAAAAGTGTAATGACAGAACAAGCCAATATTGGTATCAGACCATGGTTTCCCCCTTTGGGTTCCCCATGGTTCCACTTTTCACTTTACTTAAGACCCAAGTTAATTGGACTTCTTGTGGAAGTCCTGAGGTTCCCCTCAGGTTAGATTCCCTCATACTACCTCCCTCTGGTCACCTTGATGTCCTTCCTATTCCCTTTTCCCCTCCCTAACCCCCTCCCTACATCCCCCAGGAACCTAAGCACAGTTCCCCATGATCATGTAAGAATTCATACATGCTTAGGTAATTGTTAGGTTAGCCATCTAACGTACTAATTCTGCTTATATCCTAGCATCCACAAATGAGAGAAAACATTCGGCTCTTGAGTCACTGAGTTTGGGATACTTTATTTTGCAAAATTTTTTCCATCTTTGTCCACTTGGCTGCAAATGCCATATCATTTTCTCTAATAGCGGAGTAGTACTCCATTGCATATATGTACCACAGTTTCTGGATCCATTCATCAAGTGAGGGGCATCTGGGTTGGTTCCATAATTTAGCTATAGTAAATGGAGCTGCTATAAACATTGATGAAACTGTATCTCTATAGCAAGCCAATTCTAGCTCTTTTGGGAAGATACCCAGGAGTGAGATAGCTGGGTCATAAGGTAGTTCCAGCCCTAATTCTTTGAGGAGTCTCCGCTCTGCTTTCCAGAGTGGCTGTACCAGTTTGCAGTCCCACTAGCACTGTAACAGTGTTCCTCTTTTCCCACAGCCCCTCCTGCACCTGTCATTATTTGTATTCTTCATTTTTGCCACTCTGACCTGAGTGAGGTGAAATCTTAGCAAAATTTTGATTTGCATTTCTGTTATTGCTAGTGATGTAGAGCATTTTCTCATATGTTTATGGGCTTTTTGGACTTCCTCCATTGAGAAGCTTCTTTTTAGTTCCATAGCCCTTTTTATTAATTGGGTTATTAGTGGTTTTGTTATTTAATTTTTTGAGTTATTTGTATATTCTGGATATTAGCCCTGTGTCCGAGGTGTAGCAGGCAAAAATTTTCTCTCATTCTGTAGGTTCTCTCTTGAGACTCTTGACTAAATCCTTAGCTGTGCAAAAGCTTTTTAGTTTAAATGCATCCCATGCATTTATTCTTGATTTTACCGCTTGTACCAAGGGAGTCCTGTTAAGGAAGGCAGTGCCTATTTCATGTAACGTCAATCCTACTTCTTTTTCAAGCAATTGTAGGGTTGCTGGTTTAATATGCAGATCTTTGAACCAGTTTGATTTAATTTTTGTGCAGGGTGAAAGGTGAGGATCCAATTTCAGTTGTCTACATATGGCTGTCCAATTTGTCCAACACCATGTGTTAAACAGGGTATCATTCTTCCACACTATGCTTTTGCCCCCTTTATCAAATATCAGATAGTTAAAGATATGAGGGTTCATCTCAGAATCTTCTATTCTATTCTAGTGGTCTTCCATTCTGTTTTGGTACCAATGCCATGCTGTTTTTGTCACTATAGCCTTAGAAAAGAAAACTATAGACCAATTTCCCTGATGAACGTAGATGCAAAAATCCTTAATAAAATTCTAGCTAATCGGATCCAAAAGTGCATTAAAAAGATAATACATCATGATCAAGTGGGCTTCATTCCTGGAAAACAGGGCTGGTTCAACATTTGCAAATCAATAAATGTAATTCACCACTTAAATAGAATTAAAAATAAAAATCATATAATCATCTCAATTGACGCAGAAAAGGCCTTTGATAAAATTCAGCATCCTTTTATGCTCAAAACCCTGGAGGGGATAGGGATCAAGGGAAGATATTTTAACTATGTAAAATCCATTTACAACAGACCCATAGCAAACATTATGCTCAATGGTGAAAGACTGAGGATTTCCTCTTAATTCAGGAACAAGACAAGGCTGTCCACTTTCCACTACTATTCAATATAGTCCTTGAAACTCTTGCCAGAGCCATCAGAGAAGAGAAGGAAATCAAAGGAATTTGAACAGGAAAAGAAGAAGTCGTCTCTTTTTGAGGGTGACATGATCCTCTACAGATCCTATAAGCTCAATCAGGAGACTTCTGGAGCTTATGAAGGACTTCAGCAAAGTGGCTGGCTATAAGATTAACACCAATAAATCATTAGCTTTCCTATACTCCCGCAATAAGGACGCTGATGAAGAAATTAGGAAGTCTGTCCCTTTCACCATCTCCTCCAAAAAAATAAAACACTTGGGCATAAATCTCACAAAGGATGTTAAGGACCCATACAACGAAAATTATCGAACTTTAAAAAAAGAAATTATAGAAGATCTGAGTAGAAGGAAAAACATTCCATGTTCATGGTTAGGTAGAGTCAATATCATCAAAATGGCCATTTTACCCAACGCCCTATACCCATTTAATGCAATCCCTATCAAGATACCAACATCATTCTTCATGGATATAGAAAAAGCAATTCTCAAATTTGTATGGAATAACAGAAGACCCAGAATAGCCAAAGCATTACTAAGCAAGAAGAAGGAGGCAGGAGGCATCTTAATTTCTGACCTGAAAATATATGTTTTTGTTGCTCCGCATAAAGTTTAGGGCTTGAGATGTAGCTCAGTAGAAGGCTTCTCATGTAGCATGTGTGAGGCCCTGGGTTCAATTCCCAGTACCAGAAAAAAAAAACACTTGCAAAAGTTACCACAAAATGTCATGTCTAATAAGTTCTTATAGCCACAGCATTCCAACTGCTCCTTGTTTCTTCCTGACAAATCATTGCCAACACTGTAACAGTTGAGAGAAAAAAGTAGATGTCATTGAGTTGAACATCTCTGTACTCCGTAATCCACATCATCTTTAGTGGTCATCCTTATTGTGCTAGCTAAAGAATTAATTTACAGAAAAACACATGATACATTTTTTTGTTGTCTGTTCTCAGTTTTTAGTGTTTCTTCTTTCACTGGGGGAAAAATAAGTCTCATACAGAGTAGAATTTTTTTCTGTTCTTCACTGTTTGACCACAAGTGATTGAGATATATTTGCAGAGAAAAAAAATAGATGCGATTCCAAATTTTGGAATTAAAATTGTATGGAGGTCATGTCAGTAATTTTTGTGTCACTTGAGCCAGAGAACGCAGAGATATCTGGCCAAGCACATTATTCCCATTGTGTCTGTAGTGTTTATTGATGAGACTATCATTCAAATTAGTGGATGGAGGAAAGCAGATGGCCCTTTTCCGTGTGGCTGGGGCGCATACAATTCCTTGAAGTCCTGAAAAGGGAGAAGTGCTCTTTCTGCCTGTCTTTAGGCTGCAACATTGATTTCCTGCCTTCAGACTGACTCAGACTGGAATTGACTAAAATGGCTTATCTAGTCTCAGACCTTCAGACTCAGACTAGTTCTACACCGTCACCTCTCTCGGGTCTCCAAATTGCTGGCTGCAAATCTTGATTCTTTTCTGTCTCTATTACTGAGCCAATTCCTTATAATGAAATCTTATAAGTAATTGCATATAATTGTTTTATTCTGTGTACTAGTATGAGCATGAGGCAGACAGGAATTTGCACTGCTGCTAATGCTGAATATGTTGATTCCTGGAAGATATTAAGAAACATCCCAGTGTCAAACTCTTTATTTTCTCATTACAATGTTTATCATCTAACTAAAAATCATATTAACTAAATGAAAATAACATTAAGATGTTGATATGCCATTTAGTAGATTTGAATGTTATTAGTCTAAGATTGTATTTGTTTTTTTTTTTTTTAAGAGAGAAGGACAGTGAGAGAGAGAGAGACAGACAGAGAGAGAGAATCAATTTTTATTGAGTTTTTCACATGGCTTTTGTTTCTCTGACCTTAGTTGTGTATGTGGGTGCTGGGGTTCGAACCCATGTACTTGCACATGCCAAGCAAGCGCCATAACTGCCAAGCCACTGCTCCAGCCCCTGTATTGGGTTTTAAGCCTAAGATGAATTTTAATTTGTACTTTGTTATGGGTCTTTTAGGAATGTATAATGCCATTGATTCAGTTATAAGCAAAATTAATGAAAATCTCTGCTCAAAGGGTTTTGATCGTTCCATTTTGAATTAATTATAAATTGTCCTAGAACTATTCCTAAGTCTCTCCTTTCACTTACTGCACTCATTTCCTCAGAGGCCATAATAATTGCATTTTAGCAAGTCTTTCCTCTATTAATCTGGGTAGACAACAATGTTGATTTCCGTGTAGGACTGGGGCTCTGCAAGTGCTTGTCTTGGTTATTGGGTTCCCCATCTCCATGATCTCACTCCCTCAAGGGATTCTGAATTATGGTTTACAACTTGCCATCTCAGTTATAGCAGAACTGACTGAGCCACCTGGTTTTTCTCGTGTCCTTGGATAAACTACCTTATCAGGATAAAGAGTGCCTCAGCCTTGAACTGAAGCCCAGAATTCAGAGTTAATGTGAGTGTGATGGATGGACCTACATCAATAGAATTTGAAGTGGGAAATGAATGGCAGACAGGAAACTATGGGCCCTTTAACCAAGATGGAACTTCAAAGTGACAAAACCAAATCAAACATGGCACAGGATAAAAAGCAAGTGCTTGCTTAGATACAAGCTACAAAGGATGATGTTCGGTGCGTTTGATCAGAGAGGATCAGGGGTGCATACAAAATGATTGGTTTATGAAAGTCTGACAAAGGAAATCTTTACAGGAAGTTTGAGTTCTTACCCATGGATAGTAGCAAATAGGGAAGGTCTGGCTTTGAAAAATATTTTGTTAAACACTAACACTTCTACATATACAAAAGAAACTAACTGTGTTTTAAATCCAACTTCCTGTATGTTTCAGTTTTCTAAAGCAGTAACAGATAAAACAGTGAACATGATTAAAATCATAGGATAAAATATTAAAATTATACAAGTGCTTACTACAATTTTTGTAGTTTTCCTTGGTAAAACAGTAAAGGAAAATATAAGAATGCTATTTCTTTAAACACCCAGCTTCTCTGATAATATATTTTAATTAGCAAAAGCATGGTAGTCTATGATAAATACAGACACAGAAGCATATTAATTGTTTTATCTAACAAATACTTATAAATTGTTAATTATTAAAATTTACATTGTGTTTAGTACTGTTAAGATATATTAAGCATTATATCTTTGTTTAAAGTTATTAAAATAATTTAAAATTAAAAGAATAAGGTTTTTAAAAAATTATTAAAGTCACACTGTTACTATAGTTTTGGAATTCAGAGTAAGAAAACACCAATGTGAAATAGTTAAGTTTATTTCAATGTTTTAAAAACCTGCAAGCTTTATTATGTAGCTATTAAAAAGCAATTGTTTGTTTGTATTGCTTTGACCATATTACCTTAGGTCTTCTAAAGGTGTTATCCTGCCAAGAGACAAATTAAGCATTTATTTGAGGGTCACTAAGGCATTGTTACGAGAGTAATCACTCACTATAGGTTCTTCTCATTAGTTCATTTATTATCCTCTGTCTCCTACAAGCTTTATTGAATCATGGATTTTTAATAAGTCTTGCACTCTGTGGTGAGCTCAGATTGGGTACTGCTCATAGAAATTGTTTCCTTTTTGACTCTGACAGCTTGTTGTTTACAAAGTCCTATGTTCTCCATCTTACAAGTAAGTCTAAAAATGGCTTAAAATGTGCTATTAAATTAGTAGCTTAATACTGAATATAAATTAGTAATCCTACTGACTCTTGTTCTTCTCTGTGATCTAATTACTTTCCTTCCCTTACTGCTCTCTCCTTCCCCAAGGCAGGTAGATTGTGGAGTTCGATAGTCTGAACGTGGTGTTATCAATGGGCCCATGCTGCAAAAGCTTCTCCAGGTGCCTCTCCTAGTTCACGAGGGCAGACACTGTGTAAAATGAAACTTTTCATCTCCATTCCTCACATCCAAAGGCCTTGTCACAGTGGGTTAGATACATGTTAGGGAACGCTTATGGGACTGACACTGCATGCTGACCTCAGAATACAAACTACAAAATGTGTCCTGAATGCACCATTATGTTTCTTTGTCACTCCTTTGAAAAGGAATCTCATTGACTTTGTTTTAACATACAGGGCTGTTACTGTGCAATAATTTTTATATGAGAATGATCTTCTTACAAGATAGTCAAGCATCTTTTCATACAACTCTAAACAAATGAGGGGAAGTTGCAGTTTACACTCTCATTTTCTAAGGCATTAACAATATTGTGTGATAAACAGTGTCATTTTATATAAATATTGTAACGCATAAAAATGATGTTTTAATGACTTCGTCTAAATTTCTTCGAATGTGGGACTAGTTATAATGTAAAAGGAAGCCAAGCATGGAGAGAATAATGGATTTATCATTAAAATTCAGTGTCTTACAGTACAAGGAATCTCTGTTTTTATTTCAGAACATCATACACTGGAATCCTAGTAGCATGAAGTTATGAATTATGCTTAAAGATTTGCTTAGAAAGTCTGCTTCTCATTTTCCACTAGAAAACTAAACATATACTTGTTCAACAACTTACATTCAAATAGTGTACGTATAACAATACTAAATGCTGACCATTTGTCATATTGTAGGCCTCCTTCCCTGCCTCCCAGCAATTGGGAGGCCATCTGGGCTGCTTTGGACAGTGCCATGTGAGCAGAAGTAACTCATGTCATTGATGGGCCGAGACTTTTGAACCAACATGTGAGCCACTACATTTTATCTTCTCTCTGCCATAGTAACCAGCAATAACCTAGGAAATGGCTTCATTGTCAGCCTAGGTCTCAAAGTAAGTTATCCTTTAGAGTATGTATAATGCAAATGAAAAATGAACCTTCAGTATTTACATCATTAAGTAGATTAGTTTGTTCTGCATCTTAACCTGGTATCCTGGCTGATATATAAATGAAAATTTCTTAAGATGCAATACTTTAATACAAGACATTTGTTTAAGTATATTTAAAGTTGGAAAACATGCAGTATATATTACACAGTGGTAAAATATTGGTATAATTTTTGCTGAGATAACTGAAAAAGCAGGTCAATATCTAATGGACATTAGCTATCAGACAAGAGGTAGGATCTTGTGGTGCTAGGAACATGTGTTGGTTGCTAATGGCTATATTTGGCAATGTATTCAAAGTAAGAGATGAGATTAGAAAGTAATTGACCAATTTCCAAGTAGAAATTGAAGAGAATAGAGAAAATCCACTTGCGGGGTTGTATTAGGCATCAGCTTCTCAACTCTCAAGTAGATAAAATAAAACAAAAAAAGATATAAAATATTGAAAATAATTTTAAAAATATTTAGATAATATTACTGAATATTGGATCCCATTTAACATGACTAATATTTAAAATAACACATTAAAATTATCCAATATAAAACCATATTGAAAACTTTGGGGTTTTAACAGTCTATTTGGAACTCAACTCTGCTACAAAGATCAAATTAATGCTGTGAATACAGTATTGGCGGTTAAAAACTTTAAATGGATTAAATTGGTAATTACTAAGTACATTCAAATGGACACATGGCTGAGACAAAGAAACGCAAGGTTATTTTTCCAATCTATTTGTTTCCTATTGCTACAAACATAGTAGCTCAGTACATTTTAAGTTACTACAAACATAGTAACTTAAAATGGGATAAATTTATTTTCTTACAGTTCTGTAAGAAACTGTATTCAGAAGTCAGAAATGGATGTTATTGGATAAAACTCAAATAGTTAGAAGAACTCTTCCTGCTTAAGGCTCTGTGGGAAAACCTGTGTCTTGACTTCACCAGCTGTTTTATTCGGCTTTTTCACTGCTATTACTAAAGATCTGACAAGAACAATTTTAGGAGAAAGAGTTTATTTGGGGGCTCACAATTTCAGTGGTCTTAGTCCATAGAAAGCCAGCTCCATTCTTTGGGGCTCAAGGTGAGGCAGAACATCATGGCAGAAGGCATGCTCCAGGAAACAGAGAGACAGACTGAACACCAGATACAAAATATATACCCAAAGGCACGTCCCCAGTGACCCACCTCCTCCAGCCATACCCTACCAGCCTACAGTTACCAGTTAATTCCTCTCAGGGGATTAACTCACCAATTGAATGAAGGCTCTCATAACACAGGCATTTCAACTCAGTTGTCCTGGATTTTCTCACACATGATTTGGGCAGACACCTTTCATCCAATCATAACACCAGCTTTAGAAGCTTCCCGCATTCCTTGACCTGTATCCCATTTCCTTCTTCAAAAATTTCAATGGCCAATTGAGTCCAGATTCACATGTCCCTAACCTTTGTTTCTATCCTCACATCTCCTTTTGGATTCTTTCTCTTCTGCCTCCCTCTTTTACCTCTAAGGAGGCTTGCGATTACATTGGGCCCATCCGTATTACCTAAGGTAATCTTTCTAACTCAAGATCCCTAACTTAATCACACCTACAAAATCCCCTATTTTGTATAGTGCATTAAGACCACAGGTTCATGAAATTGGTTTGTGACTGTCTGGGGGAAGTCATTATTATGCTACCTACCAGAGCCTAAACTCTTGTGTTTAAAGATCTGTATCCTTCCCACATGCAAAAATGTACTCACCGCATTCCAACAACTTCAAGGCCTGAACCCATGACAGAATCAGATCAAAGTCTAAATCATCTCATCAAAATTATCTCAGCTCAGAGTTCCAAATCTCATTACATAATTCTTCTAAGTCATGTGTGGGCGAGAAAATGGGTATAAACCACTCTCAAGAAAAATTCCTTTTCATCTTTAGACTTATGAAATAAGATAAGTTATTTTCTGGAAAAACACAGTGGTGGGACAGGTGTAGGACACTAGTTATAGATGTTCAAATTCAAAAAGGGAAATGATAGAAGCAAAAATGAATCACCAGTCCTCAACAACTTCAGACTTCCATCAGGAAAACTCTATTGAACTCTAAGTCCTGGGAATAATACTCCATTGCTATTGGTTCTGCCTCCTTTTCTCATGGAAGGGCAGTACAAAAGTTGAGCAGTTTTACCATGCTGTGTCTCACCTTCAGAAATTTGGAAGCAAATAGACTTTTATCATTACTTCATTTGCATTCCTTGCAATCAAAAGCAGCTGTGTTTCTGATGGTATAAAATTTTAAAGAAGGCTGTGGGTCTCCTGGGCACATCATGGATGTCCACTCTATTAGGCGAGCTTTCCAGGGTATTCCTTGATATTCTATCTTTATTTATGAATCTGTTGAGATTGCTGAGGGGGTTCATGAGTCAAGCACTCATTTTTTCAGAGAACCTTCTGTGTGACCAAACTCTCCAAACTTGCAATTCTAAGGCACTAATAGTATTGTCTAGCCACCCTATAGAGGAGCTTTCTTGACAGGTCTCTTAATGTTAACATCTTGTAGATTAATATCTAACAGACTAAGATATTCCCAAATTGCCAATTTCAAGTTTCTTTTTTAAAGTGCTATCCTCAGGTTAACTCTTTTCAGCCAGGCTGCACCTTCAACACTTTGCTTAGAAAGCTACACAGCTGAGCATCCGAGTTTATCATTCTTAAATTTCATTTCCCAAATAGCTCTAGGATGCAATTTAGTGAATTTTTCTGCCTCTTTATAACACTATATATATGACAAGATGCTGGTAGCATCTTCATAACTTCAGCTGAGTCCCTACAGCAATATTTTAAATCTCCCTATTGCTACCAACAGTTTGATCATGACTACGATTTCTCTAAGGTGATATGCTGGGCTTCAACATGCCATGCATTGAGAGTGTTACATCAGAAAGAGGAACTCATTTGCTGAAACCCACCTCCTCCTCAAAGGGCTCCGGACACCCTACTCAGGGGCGTCACCTTGAGGTCCTGACTCTTCGGACCACCTGATGGGATAGGTTAAATAACTGCCACCTGCATGCACTCTCCATCCCCTTGCTGACCTTTCCTTTCATTGGTCCCCATACTCTATAACCACACACACTTCCTCAATAAACGAGCTCTGGCTGCGACTGGTCTCCCTGATGCTGGGAACGGCGGTCAGCCTACCCTTGCCTCTCTTGGCTGCCTTGGTTGGGGCGTGCTTCTCTCCTTCTCCCCTGCAGGTCAGGGGGAACACGAGAGGCTAAAAACCCCAACAGTGATACATGTTTTCTTCCTCCTGATTCTCCCTTCCTTCTGAATCCTTATAAGCACAATAAATAACACAAGCACATACATTCATGCTTATATAATGCATATGAATATATACATGTAGTTCTACCAACAGTCTTTTCACGGGTATCTAAGTCTGTCCTAGTATGCTTTTTAAAATTCTTTCAGCCTTCGTCCATTGTTAAATTCCAAAACCACATCTAACTTTTAGGTATTTGTTGTAGAATCAGTCTTCTTTAGGAACCAAAATTGTTTTTCAGTTTTTATTACTAGAAGAACAAATTATCACATGATAGACTGGTGAAGGCTACAGTGGAGAACAACTAAGATCTGCTTCTAATACATCTCATCCTTAGGTCAGGGGACCTTGCAACATCTGAAAATGGGACTTCAGATTTTCTATGAATAAGTAACCGTTATTTCTCCCATAATTTTCCTAAAAAATGGAATATTTACTAGGAGTTTCTTTTTGATGCTTTGTCATTTTATATTAAGTACATGGGGAGCAGATAAATGGGATTTTAGTTTATAGATCTCTAGATCATTAGGAATGAAGTGTAAACCAAATGAAGAGAAAACTGGTTATCATTCTCAGGTCCTAGACTTCATGCTGGTTGCCAAAAATAGGCGGGTGCATAAATTGTGCATTTGATGACCAAAAGGGAATATTTTTACAGTTTGTACATCCTAAAACACTTTTGCTTCTTTACCTTGGCACCTTGGTAAGTTTCTATTTCTTTAATTCATTGAATTTGGGAAAGGATCTTTGCTTGATTTGATCAAAAAAGGTGAGTGCCAATAACATGATCCACAGAATTTAATAGTCTTATAAATGACTTCAGACTTGCATTTATACAAACATTCAGGATTTGAATGGGACACGCAATTATTCAAAAATGTTTTCATTCATTTTCTGAGAAAAATATTATAAATTACATAAAAAATTGAAAATATTTAATATCTCTGTATGGAAGCTTCCATACTTCCATGTAAAATGGATATTAATCTATTTTCGATGATAATTGGAGATTAAATTATGAAGAGGTCAAACTCTTAGAAAAATTGCATCACATATAAATAGTTGTTACATTACATGCCTTATATAAAAGTTATGTTCAAAAGGTCTTTCTAAGATATATATTACAAATTCAAGTTGTGTGTTTTCAGAGAAATAAGTACTTATGGTAGCTGGTAAGTAAAGAAAATTTTTCCCAAAGTTTTCCTCCACCATTCATGTTCCCAAAATTGTTACTATGTATTACAGAGAAAAATATATTTCAATGGGTGGAATTTCACTGATTAATACTGAGTTTTCTTACTGTGAATTTCATCAATGCCTTTGATGCTGATATACGAACATGCGCTGCAAGATATGATATGTCATGTTTGAATATCTTTTACCAGGAAATTTCTGACCTCTTTTAAAAACCCACAGGACATTTAATTTCCTTTTGGTTCAAAAAACAAAGTTCATTAGGTCAAAAATTATTTGATTATTCCACATATAATATGTTTTTTTTTATAGTACAAGGAACTGTACCCAGGCCTCACACTTGCTAGGCAAGTGCTCTACTGGTTACCTACATCCCCAGCCCATATGTTCACTTTTTAAAAGCCCTATTGTTAGCTGGAAAATATAAAATTTTGCTTGCTAATTCCAAATATGGACATTTATTTTAATATTCAAATAACATTTTAACTGGCTTATTCAATGGGCATACTCATGTGTATACAGTAGTTTCACAAAGCTCACAGACTATCTTGATGCAGACATTCAGGATACCAAAAACATAGTCAAACAGTAAAGAGAATGAGGCAGAAAGAGTGAATGTACTGTGTCTCTGTTTGAAGAGGGACTTAGGGTTATGGGAGAAGCACAAGAGGAGAGCCCATCCCGCAACATTGGAGTTGTTCCAGCTATGAAGGAGGCAGAGAGAATAGAGAATATCATGTGGTGTGCTTCAGGAGATGGAAGGAATACTTGAAGACAACAGGCCTGAGGAGATAATTTCCATGATTATCTATAAATATATCACTTCTTAGGGTTGTCATTATAGACATTAGAATATAATAGCATAAAGTATTGAAATAGTTAAAATTGACCATACTTAAATTTAAGTCTTAGATATACCAAATACTAATTATATGATTTAAGCATTTTTTCAACTTATATAAGCCTCAGTTTAGTCATTAGGAAAATGGGAGGGAGATAAAAATTGCTATGCATAGGTTTTAATTTGTCATGAACATACAAGACTTCTTTTTTTAAAAAAAGTATGATACGTTTTATAAGATGCATTAAATTAATAGTTTTCAAAAAATGCTAGATGACATTATTAGTATTGGTGGAGACTGAATGTATTCCTCTGGGACTACCTGAATATGTACTTTAAATTTTGGAGGACCATTTGTTATTGTAGAATCAGCTCTTTCCTGATGGTAGAATTGCTTAGTTTATCAATTGGCTTCATAATAATTGTCCCTTCTGTTATAATGGTATGACTTTGATAAACAATGACCCAAGAACAGATACAATGAACCATTCTAAAATTTCCAAGCTAATTTACTTGATTCAGTCATAAATTATTAATTAGTCTACATATATCAACTCCAAAACTCTGATTTTGACAATATGGGTATTATATTACTTTCTGTTTAATAAATCAGGGGTGGGGAATTCAGCACAATCCTGTGAACTGAAAAATATCTCAAGTTAATAGTTGCTTATTTTTTTTTTTGTCAAATGATTATTGTGGCCCAACATAAAATAACTAATTGGAGTGCTATTTTTAACCATTAGAAAATTCTTTCTCAAACATTGATATGACAATAATTTGATATTATTCTCCTTTTTTGTTCTGTTGAAGCTTTTATCACAACATTTTAGAAGGGGAATATAACAATCCAATTGAAACTGTTAAACAAAACACTTACATTAATTTCCTATTGTGTTTCTGGCAATGCAATTGGCTCCTATCAGAATAATTTCTGAATATGTGATAGTATTCATATTATTACACATGTTATTTTATTCAGATGCCACAAAAAGGCTTGGAGAGTTAACTGAAGTACGGAACACTACACACTTCAAATACACTAAGTCATGTAACCGAAATCCCAGTCTTTTCAGTCTTCTTTTATTTATTATTTTTTGAGAGAGTGAGAGAGAGAGAAAGACTCAATTTTTTTGTTTATTTTTTCATCTGGCCTTTGCTTCTCTGACACTTAGTTGTGTGTGTGGTACTTGGGGATTGAATCCAGGTCCTTGCACACGCCAGGCAGGTGCTTTAACTGCTAAGCCACTGCTCTAGCCTCCATTCAGTCTTACTAAATATCTATTCTGCTAACTTGGATGCTTTCTGCCTCCTTTATTGTTATCATTAAAAAACCTTTTTAACATTAAACGCTTTTAGTTTTCTGTATTGCTAATACCACAAAATCCAATCTCTAGCATATTATGTCAATATAATGATCAGGTGACTGATCAGTGATAACATTTACTGAGTAATCAATATGTTCAAGATTTTATTTGATATATATTCTTTAATGTTTAAAATTGCCATTTGAAAACATAGGTTACTGTTTCATCCTCATCTTACAGATAAAAAGAAACTGACCCTTGAAGGGAATATGTTACCCACTACTATCTAATAGCTGAGATGTGATCAAATTCAACTTTGATTCTAAAGTATTTACCAATATATTCATTGTCTTCCCCCTTGGTATTATGAAACTACATATATATAATAATTTTTATGAAGAAAAAAATTGCAAGGACTGAGATACAATATCCTAGGCACGAAACAATCTAAACTCTCTGACAAATGATTGCTAATAAATGAGATTCTTCAAACCAACAGTCTACGGGCTGTGCATTTGTGCTCAACTCACCAGAGCAACTGCAGTTTCCTTACCTTCCATTCTTTCTCTATTTCTCTCTTTTGTTTTAAGAGAGAGAGACAGTGATACAGAGGGAGAGAAGGAGAGAGAATCTATCCTTATTTATTTTTCCATCTGGCCTTAGTTTGTCTAACAATTATATATGTGGTACTGGGGTTTGGTTTGAACTCGGGTCCTTGCACATGCCAGGCAAGCGCTTTAACTGCTGAGCCACTGCTCCAGCCCCCCTTGTAGTCTTTTCTTAAAAGGTTTCCTCACCCAGAATGTTTGTGTATGTCTACTTACAAAATTTTAATGCAATACTTAGAAGGGGCTGATCCAGAAGCAGTTTAGGAGCTAAAAAAGAGAATCTGGAGCTAAATTACCTTGGTTCAAACTTCTTTGTGTAACCATATTTAACTTTAATTTTTTTTAAGAGAGAGAGAAGGAAGGATAGAAGGAGAGAGAGAGAAAGAGAGAATCAAATTTATTTTTTCATCTGGATCCTGTTTTTCTGACACTTTGCTGTGTATGTAGTGCTGGGGTTTGAATCTGAGTCCTCATTCATGCCAGGCAAGCACTCTAACCACTGAGCCAATGCTCCAGCCCCATATTTAACTTTTTAAATATGTTTGGGACTCAGCTTCCTCATCTGTAAAATTGGGACAACAATAATAATGATGATAACATTTTACACAGGGCTCTTAGAAATATTTGAGTGGGCTGGAGCGGTGGCGCAGCGGTCACAGCACTTGTCTGGCATGCATGAGTATGCAAGGTTGAACCCCAGCACCATGTACACAGTACACAGTACACAACAAAGTCTCGGAGCAACGAAGGACACATGATAAACTAAATAAAAATTATTTCTCTCTTTCTCTCTCACAGTCCCTCTCTCATTATAAAAAAAATTAAGAAAAGAAATATTTGAGTAACATTTTTTATGTCTTGAACAAAGAAAGAGCTATGCAAATATTTGCTAAACAATGAATAAAAACAGTCTTTCTTGATAACTCTGATTAGAAGTGATTTTTCTTCTATTTCCTGACGCTTTTGATTCACTCTTCAGGATCTTACCACGTTGCCCTCCTTAGAATTTCTGATTTGCATGCATTCTTACTTCTACTAGATTTTAAGCTTCTTGAGAAGAGGGGATGTTATTTCTTCCATAGTCTCAAAACTGTTCAATAAGACACATGCATTATCCAATCAATGAACCTCTGGAGGCGGTGGCATGATTTCCATCCATCTGAGAGCACACTGCTGATGGTTGTAACACCATGACACCATCTGTCAGAACGCAATGGCACTTAACACTGATAGAAATTTTCACCTTCTGAGAGGATCATGTAGCATTTTCTACCTATGTGGTGAGTAAAACAATTTCCCTATGAAGTTGTCCGTGCCTTAATCCTCAGAACCAGTGACAGTCACCTTAGGTCACAAAGAGATTTTGCAGATGTGATTAAATTAAGGATATTGAGGTGGAGAGATGACTTTGGAATTTGTAGGTGGGATCAATGTAAATATGAGGCTTTTTCTAAGAGGGAAACATCAAAACTGAAATCAGGGTGGCGGTGTTACTGGTAGTAGGAGAGGAGCCTCTAGGGAAGGGATGTGAACAGCCCCTATAAGATGAAACAGAAAAGGGAGGATTCTGCCTTGGAATCTCTGTGGGGAGTCAGGCCTGCAGGTGTGTTAATTTCCAGATGAATGTCATCAGAACTGCAGGGTTCTAAATATGTTATTTTAAACCACTAAATTTGTGATAATTTCTTTCAGTAGCAATCAGACACTAATAAAATCTGCCTTGGAGAATAAGGAAAAAATTTAAAAGATCATGAAAAAAGAAGAGAAGGAAGGAAAGAAGGAAGATTAGAAGGAATAAGAACTTTTACCATAAATATCATCTGTGGTTGTTACAAATAAAGAACAAAAACTGTATAAACAGAAATATTGGATTATCACAAATGATGGGGTTAGAAAATGCTATGTAACTCGTTGGGAACAAAATTTTTAAAGCAATTACATTAAGTACTTTCTTCTTTGAAGTTGGTAGACATTTATATAAAAATTAGCATGAGCATGACATTGCAAGAATGAAAGAAGAAAGAAAGAGAAGGAAGAAAAGAGAAAGGGGAGGGAGGGAGGCAGAGAAGGAGGGAAGGAAAGAACCGATGCCTTAATTCATTTTAAAATTGCAGATATCACAAACCAAGGGACAATTTCTTTGTATAAACCCAAACTTGGACATGGTGAGTGAAGGCTTTATTTATTCCTTCATAAACTTTGATATGCAATTATTTCCACTCATGCCTCCTCTTCCCTTGTCCCGTCTCTGTCTCAGGACTTTACTTTCACTTGGAAGCTCTGTGCTCAGGGTAGTGGGGAAGGCAGAATAAATACAATTGCAATAGAAGGGCTGATGCTGTCAGTCTCTTTTTAATAAAGGGTCTACAGAAACACTGAACAGAGCTATAATGGCATTCCTGGCATTAACCACTCCGGTTCTCCCTGTATTTTGAATCAGATTTAATTTGAATTAAATAGAAATAAAAACTCTTTACCATTGCACCCTAATGACTGTAATTTTCTCTCAAGCTGTTACTTATAGACACAGTATGCTGCACCTTGGAAAGAACAGTCCTGTTTTTATTGAAAATTTCAGGGATAAGACCTTAAGAGTGAACTTATTTTTAAAAGATAAAGTTTGACACAGTAAATTAATATGTAATACAAATAAATCCTTCTGAATTCTCCAAAGGAGAAATTCTCAATTTTAGGTGACTTCCCTCTGTCACAGTTATTCTAGCCAATCCAATGACACATCCCTGTTTGACTTTTCAGAGCTGTAATACTCTTGTCAGCATCTGCATGCAGTGCATTTGTCTCACCACATAGCCATAACCCTGATTGCCAGAACCAAAATGTCTCCATTAGGACTCTAAGTAGCTCAAGTCTCTGGTGCCAGATGGTATGTAAATCGGTCCCTCTCCACAGATACAGATGTCATTGCACCCAGAGTTTTTTAGTGTCTACATCCACTCCTGTTAGACTTAATATTTCATAGACTAACTCTCTGGCCAGTGCATCTACAGAACATAGACTCATTCCCAAAGGACAGCTTTTAAAACATGCACCCTTCTATTTATCAGAATGACAAAGAACCAAAATTCAAAATTGGGGATGATCAAAATTGTTTTTTAAATATGTGTGATGGATGGAGCACACACTTGCTAGAGGGAGAAATGTGCAAAATGACTAGAATGAATGCCGAAATGAAAGGTCACTGAACGAAAGCTCTAATTTCTCCTGCCTTCCTTTCCTCACTGGTAGACCCTGCCCAGGAGAAAATCACAGTGTGCATAGCAAATGGAGCAGTGGACCTGTTTGTATCTAGCTATCATTTTTTGATATGTAAAAGAAGGCAAGAATGGATTGAAAGAACATAGGTTAGTAGAAGTTACTTGAATTAAATAAGTGTGTCAAGGACTAGCTGAAATCATACCTGATGTCCCATTTTTGTTAGAATATGACAATTGTATCATTTTAAGGATGTTTTCTTTTTTTCCAATTCTATACTAGTGTGATAGACTTGGATTATTTTTCTATTTCTATGAACTTTTAGGTCATCTTATGAGTTAACTCATTATGTGGACAAATCATATATTTAAAGAAAAAAAATTTCGCCTAAGACAAATATGTCTGGGTAGATAAATCTGTTTCAAAATAATATTACTTATTCTATATCCCAAAAGAAAATTTTTAAAAAGTGTTCACAATTTAAAATTGTCCATATCACTATCTTCTTTATTGGAAAAAATAAATAAAATCTGAATGCTTCATGTATCAAACATAATCTTGGGAATTAAATATAAGGTTACATGGAAGCCTAACAGAATATCTATTTTTTAATTGCTGTAAATGTACTGGATTTCAGTAGTTAACATGGACATATTAAAAATACATTCTATTTCCAGAATTATATAAATCATCTGCTTACAAAATTATTAAAATAATACCAGAATGTTCCGAGAAATATGTATAGAAAACTCAACAACTGTATCTTACGTCCAGTCAATAGATGGATTCAAAGGCATATCTTTATATCATTTGTATACTCATTTTAATCTGAGGTCCAATATTTAGTGTTTAGCATGGAACAAAAACTATTGTTGCATGCAAAATTTAGACATGGATCTATTATGATGAACATATGTAGGAAGAATTAACAATAAACTAACAACATTTTCATTTTTTATGAAAATACACTTCTTTATTTCAGGGTTTAAACTACTGTAGTATATATACTATATCAATGACACAAATTATCTACAAGTACAGTATAACTTTTATTAAGAAATTTGATTTAATAAAATAAGTGGCAGTTGAACCAGAGGTTAAAAGATTGAAATATTTGCCCAAGGACATTTAAGCAGTGAATGTGGTAGAAGAACTGGGATTCAAATTTAATTGCAATTAACTGAAAGGCAAATTATCTGATTTTGTGATATGACCACAGGAAACTCTTACAGTCTTAATTTACCTTCTGAAAATTGCAGAAAATAGCTGCGTGGAGGGGCTGATCAGTACCAGGACAGTGTCTGACACTTAGTAAATAGTGATTTTTTATTATAATTTTTTATTATTTTTT